>BHFV01000560.1:442-20814 GCA_003568905.1 Trebouxiophyceae sp. KSI-1
GCGGAGCGAAACTAGCGGCGCCGGAGAGGTGGTTTAAGGTGCTCCGCTGGCCCCGGAAGGCGCCGAGCCCGCCAGAAAGGCTGAGCGTTTCCCGCTTAAGCTGAGCAGAGGGCGCCCGGTGTGAACACTTTTCCAGCGCTTAGCGTACCGAGGCCTGATAGGCTGTTGCGGAGGGGCGGCCGGTGTGAACGCCCTCAAAGAGGTGTGACAGGGGCGCAGCCACGAGTGCTCTAGGGATGTTCTGGTGATTTGCATGTGAAAAAGGCGGCGTGATGAACGGGGAAGCAGGAGAAGGGTGAAAGCCATGTCCATATTGGCGGGTCCAGGGGCTGTCGAAGAAATTGCAAGTGAGCGGGGTGGCCTTGTCGCATAACGTGCGCGACCAAGCATGACGCAGCTGGCAAGGTTGGGGGGTCGTTTGCGCGCACATGTGTGTTTGGCTGTGTGGCTTTAAAGATGGCTGCATACTGTGCGAATTGAATTGTCCGGGAAAAGAAGTCGATGAAACAAACAGTCCCTTTTCTCGAGCATTGCCAGGAGAATGAAGACCCACCGACTTCCTCCGCCTCGGTCGCTCCCACCTCGGTCGGGATGTTGACAAACACCTTTTGGCTCTTCTGCGTGCCGTCCTGCAGCCGCAGGCGGCAGCCTCACTAAAAATGCAAAGGAGAGCGCTGGAATGGAGCTTGTGTCCCTGTCAGCAAATCCTCCTGCATATGAAAACATGGTCGGCAGGCAGCAGCAGGCAGGCGGGCGGAAGCTGCGCAGAAGCTGAGCATGAGTCACGGCTGCGAGCGTGAGTCACGGCGGTGGCTCGCCTCCCGGATCTCGTCGCGGGCGTAGTAAGCGGTCGTCGGCAGGCCCTCCTCCTTTGGCTGCAGGTTTCCGCACCACGCCTGCCTCAGCTCGGCCGCCAGGCCAAATTTACGAATGCAGGGCTGAGAGCCAACCCCCCAAGCAAGGCATCTGCTCCTTTACATGGGCTGTCTGGGCCTGCTGCGGCAGAACATCCGGGGGCCACGCAGCTTCCGGCAGCAGCAGCAGCATGCTTCCAGGCCAGAGGACAGTCATTGCAGAGAGCATTGCACTGCTGCTGCCGTGCCAACCCCCTATCCACCTTGCTCTTTAAATGCCACCCATGCTGCTCCGTATACTCGGCGCTGCTGCCTCGCTGCGTTACAAGAGCATGGGTGACACTCAACCCCCCTCCCCCCCCTTCCCTTCCTCCTCCTGCCCGGGGCACCCACCTGCACCTCACAGATGACCAGTAGTGGCGTCTCCACATATGCAGAGATCAGGCCGTTGATGTCCAGGTCCGCCTCGCGCAGCCGCGGGCCGGTCGAGTACCAGCCGACCACCTTCTCCCGCGCTGCAAAACCGCGGCAAAACTCGGGCAAACTCTGGGAAAACCCCTGAGCAAACCCCGAGGGAAGCTTGGGCTGAGAATGCAAGGCGCTGCTGTGTGGCAAATCTCGTGTTGCATGGGCGCTGTTGTGCAGGCAGGACTTGCTGTGAGGGCAGCAGCGGGGATGCCAGGAGAGGATGGGGTGCATTGGCGCACCGTTCACTTTCCGGAACATTGCAAACATGTTCTCCAGGTAGCTGTGGTCCAGAAACCAGATCTTCTGGTCCCGCTCATCCTCCTCGAATGGCACTGCAAGTATGCGGCTCGAATCAGGCCTCTCGCTGGGGCCGAGGCAGCCGTGGCCATTCGCCTGCCACAGCAGTGAAGGGCTCGAGATCAGGGAAGAAAGGACGCACGAGCGAAGCTGTTGGTGACCTGCACCACGCCCTTGTAAGTCTCACCGAGCAGCAGGCCCACCACGCGCTTCCGAGTGTCCCTGCGCCATGCAGGAGCAGCAGCCTCAGGCGCTTGCCGCTCGCGAATCGCCGCAGAACGCCCCTAGTTTGGCGTGAGGCTTCTCTGCTAGCAGCGACACTCCCGCTCAAGTCGAGAAAGGCGGGGATGGCAGCTGGGGGCGGCCACCGTTTGCAACAGTGCCCGACACCGTGCAAGCACTCTACAGGGCATCGTGGAATATCACCGGACAACATCAGCGCCGCTGCGGGGTGCCGACCCGGCCGATTGAGGCGCACCTAGCGACGCGATTGTAGTGATCGACTACGCTGAGCAGCACCAGCGGGTGCACGACCGCCGACTCGGGGATAGGCATTGCTGCAAAGCTGCCAACCCCGGCCGCCTGCCGGCCTGCCGCCCCTTCTGCTCTTTCTTGTTGTAATCGGCTCGCACGTCGAAATCCTCCCGATCGTTTGCTGGATTTTTCTCAGCCTGGAGGCCCGCACTCGCCAACGTGCCTTCTCCGCCTTCACTGTCACTTCCTCGCAAGCCTGCACCTCTTCTCGGAGGCCCTCAGTTGGGAATGCAAGGCTGGTGGCCAGCAAAGGAGTTACAAGAATATGGCCAGTCGAGCAGGAACAGGCATCCAGCACCACCCTTTCCCTTCCCACCATCTTTGACGACAGGTTACTCGGCGCCGACTGCCTGCAGCAGCGCCGTGACGCTGACCTCGTTGCCGCCGCCAGAACCGCGCGCCAGGCGCCGGTGCAGGCTGATGGCCTGGTGCGGCGCGAGGCGAGCGCCGGCCAGCTGCAGCGCCCGCGACAGGTCGGTCAGAGACAGGCGGCCGCTGTCGGCGGCGCCGATCTCCACGAGTGCTGCACGCAGCCCGTCCTTCCCAGCTTCGCCTGCAGCGCAGCCGCCGTCAAGCTGCCGCATGCCGGAGCGCCTTGCTCACCCCATGCTGGTGACACGAGGCGTCCATGCTTGTCAGCTGTGCCTCGCAACAGGGACCAGGAACGAAGTGTTTGGCATTCGGAAGTGTGCGCTGCGTGTGCGCCAGAGGGCGCGCCTGCAAGCGCCTCGCGTGCGGCGGCCAGTGCCAGCTCCCAGTCGGCCAGGGGGAACTCGTGCCGGTTGTTCTCCATGTACTGCAGCGTGTACTCGTCCGCCCTGCGGGCGACAGCCGACAGCGTGATCATTCAGTCGCCTTCAAGTGCCCTTCCCTGCTTCCCTTCCCTTACTTGCCCTTATCATCGCAAGCCACAAACGCGGAGCAGCAGCTACACCTCTTCCTCACCCCAGCAGCGCCGCATGCCAGGAGCCATGCAGGAGCTTGTTCTGGCAGAAGCGGGGGACGCACTCGAGCAGCTCGAAGACGTGCTGGTGCAGGGAGAGGCGGGCGCCGACGAAGAGGTCCTTGGCCGTGAGGCACTCGCCCGGCGGGGCGCCCGGGCGGGGCACGCGCCCGCGCTCCAGGAACTTGCCGCCGGGGAAGCCGTCGCTCGGCGGCTCAAAGACGGCGATCGCGTCGTCGCCCATGAAGTAACTGACGACAAACTGGCGCTCGCTGCAGGGTTCGCGCAGGGTTCGGAGTCAGCACGCCATCTCAGCAAAGGAAGCGCTGCTGCCGGACGCAAAGACGCGCCGCTGCGCTGCAGGCTGCCATGCACAGTGCCATGCCGGCGACTTGCTGGTCGAAATGGCACAGCTAGCGGGGGCCTCCTCGCAGGCGCCCCGTCTGTTTTGCAGCAGCAAGAGCGGCCCTATACTAACACCGGCTGTGGCGCTCAGCTGCCACCTGTGCCGCTGCCGGGCAGCGGAGCGCCGCACCTGTCCTCTGCGGCGCTGCCGCTGTGCGGCAGCAGGCGCCCGCCAAAGCGCAGCACGACGCCGCCCTTGTTCAGCAGCTTGTGCAGGTCGCGCTTGGGCGGACGCGGGATCAGGTGGCGGCAGTTGCCGGCCGAGTCCTCGGGCGAGCCGTAGCCGTTGTAAGGCGGCAGCGGCCGCTCCTGGGCGCTCTCCAGGCTGACCGTGCCGCCGCCCTCCGTGACGTCGATCGGCGCGAGCATCTCGGGCGTGTAGCCCAGGTTGTCCTGTCGGGGCAGCGAGCCTCATTTCCCCTGTTTCGAGTTTGAAAATTGAAAATTGAAGGCACTAATTTGGGGGGAGAGAGGCTGCAGCTGATGCTGCCTTGGCAATGGTAACCACTGCAGCTCGCAAGTGCTGTCCAAACTCTATGTGCTGCATGATGATTGCGTCTTAGGAAAGGCTTGGCAGCTCGATTTCGGTGGCCACAAGGAAGGCTTTAGAGCAAACTCACCAACAGTGGCTCAGCTCTTGACGAGTGGAGGCCCGGCTGCTTGAACTGGGCAAAGACGGCCAAAAGCAGCCAGCACCGCCGCAGCGGGAACGCTTGTGCCCCTGGCTGACAAAGGCTTTAATGAACGGGTCAA
This sequence comes from Trebouxiophyceae sp. KSI-1, assembly GCA_003568905.1. NCBI lineage: Eukaryota > Viridiplantae > Chlorophyta > Trebouxiophyceae > Trebouxiophyceae sp. KSI-1. The sequence goes on from BHFV01000560.1 coordinate 4,697, forward strand.
TCCCAGAAGGGTTTCAAGTGCCCTCTTCAGGTTCCCCAGCCTGTTGTGTGACACGTGCCCGGCCGCCGGCACTGATGGCAAGGCGCGCCTGGTACCACTGGCGAGTGAAGGCGTCGCAGTCGTGCAGGAAGAAGTCGCGGCCGTACACGCGCACGCAGGAGCCGAGCCGCAGGTCCTCCACGCCCAGCCAGGCGCCCGAGTCGCCGGACGCCGCCAGGCCGCCCGCGTCAGAGCTCTGCGGGCGGTCGGCTCCCTGCCTCACTCGGAGAGCATCCTCCCGCTGAGGGACGGGTGAGCCAGGCCCTGCCGGCTCCTTCTCAGCAATCATCATTCACCGAAAGCTCCCGCGCAGCTGCCCGAGTCCCGGTATCTTGCCAGCCCCTGATTTGCTCGCCCCTGCTGCCCCAGACACCATGCCTGAGCAGCCTGGCATTGGCTGTCACATCGCATAACGTAACGTTACATCAGATAACGTAACGTAAGTAACGTAACGCAGTGCTACAGAGAATGTGACAGGGGCCGCTGTTGGAGTTCTGATCTCCTCTGTTTGCCCGCACGGCTGCCTGCAGGCGAAGGGGGAGGGGGGCGCCTTGGGCAGGCGGCCGCGGCGCAGGAAGGCCGGGAAGCGGTCGCGGCCGTCGTTGCGCGCGTGCACCTCCAGCACCTCGGCGGTGCCGTCCTCCAGGTAGTAGTGCAGGCGGAAGGGGCGGCGCTCGCCGTACAGCGCCTGCCGGTCGTCCCAGCAGCAGAAAAAGCGGAGCACCTGCGCGCCCCGGGGGAGTAGTACCCGCGCCTGAGGCGATCCGAGTGGCCGGCTCTGACTATGGTGGGCGGGCGGCGGGCCGGGAGGCTGGTGTTGTGCCGAGCCGAACCGAGATGCTGTGGCGAGCGGCGGTGTGCTTTTGAAAGCGCACGGAAAGCACAGGGGAGGCGGGCAGTGCAGGCGGCTTTGCCTCGTATGTTCGTGGGGGTTGGGGAGAGTGAGAAGCAGCGCAGGCGCCGACCTTGTTGGAGTTGAGCAGGTAGGCCTGCAGGCGGCCCTGCTGGCCGAACACGTTGCTGCCGCCGGCCGCCTTGCGCGCCTCTGCCGGTTTGGCGCCTGCTGACCATCGGGTGGGCCAGCCTCACACAGAGAGCCTTGCAAGGGAAGTCTAAAACCGTGTGCACAGGGCAATAAGGTGGAAAGCACCGTGGGCTGCCTTGGCCTGCTGCTTGGCCTGGAAGGGGTCCGTGGGGTACGGCTCCGCCGGCCCGAGCGGAGCGCCGCAGTCTGCCATGTGGGCGCGTGTGAAGCCGTCGGCGTCCACGATCCGGATGCGGCGGCCGTAGAGCGTGATGCTGTCGCCGACGGCGATGTCAACCGGCGCCAGGGGGCGGCCATCGGGGCCCGGGATCTTGTGCCGCTTTACGAAGCAGCCCTGCGCAGCGAGGGGCGCAGTTCCGTCAGATGCGCCTGGGGCAGCCTGCAAGGGGTCTGGTAAAAGACGCTGGGTGCGGCGAGGCACCTGCCAGAGGCCCGAGTTGCCGACCCGAGGCTCCAGCACCTCCGTGGTGTCGTCGGCGAGGTAGTGGCAGATGACGAGCCGACGCACGCGAAAGTTCTCATCAGGGCTCTCCGGCACCGCCTCCTTGAAGTAGCCGAACCAGCGCAGCACCTGTGCAGCCGGGAGCAGCGATGTTTTGGGCCACCTCCCAGGACTAGAGAACAAGATGGGCCCATCTTGTGGTCGTGGCGCGCCTTCTTGTCGTTCGCCACCCACTTCGGGCTGCCAGCAGCTCCCGTCGTTGGCCGAGGCGCAGACGCAGAGCCGGCTTGCGGCTCGGCGTGGGACTGACCGCCGACCGCCGCGGGCGCCTCCTGCTGCGGCTCGATGTCCGCGTGCACGGGCTGCTCGTCAACCGCGTAGCCGCGCATGTACGTCAGCGTCGTCTTGCGGTAGTGCCGCCGGTCGCCCGGCTCCAGCTGCGGGCGCACCGGCTGGCTTTCAGCAGATGGGGGCGGCTGTGCGGCCCAAGACGGCTGCTGGGGGCCAATGCACGCCCCTTTACATGATTAAGATACTATTCTGCCACAATGTGCCGCGCCGGGCTGCTTTCACGCCCCCAGGCGGCAAACATCCGGGGCAGGCATGTCGGGCATTACCGGGTGCCGCGCCATGAAGCCGGGCATGTTGGGGAGGCTCAAGCCCGCTGCTTCGCCCATCGCTGCAACCATGCTGAGTTCTGAGATAGCGGCAGGAGGTGAGCCGGGCTAGAGTCTGCGCTTGACCTGGCGCCCGGAGCATCTGTCCATGCCCCGTTCGCAGCGGCCAGCATCTGTTGCTACGCTAGAGGGAACGCGCACGGAAAGTTTCAGGCATTTGCGGGCGGAGCATTGCTCGAAGATATCAGCGCAGAGATCGGGCATGTCGTGTTGAATCCGCCATCGACAGCCGCTCCCACCGCAATGTTTCGACCAGGCCACTGAAATATCACTGAGAAGTTCAACATAGGCACCTTGTCACACTTCTGATCGGCTTTCTTGTGGATTGAAGTATGCCATGCCTTTCTTCTCTCCTGAATTTGGCTGGCTCCCGCTCTCTGCAGGCATTGGCAATTGACATCTAGTGACACCACCCTTCTCAGCGGCATGCTCCCCATATGGGGCGCTGTCGTCACTGTGGCCGTCCAAGTGCAAGCCTGGTTTGAGCTCTGCAACCACTTGGCGCGCACCAAGAAGGTCGACTCAACCACTGCACGCAAGATGATCCACATCGGTGCTGCCCTCGCCCTCTCTGCCGGCCTTCCAGCCCGTTGGAACAGACAGGGGCTTGCCTAACGTGCTCCTGCTGCCACACTCAGGCTGCGGCTCCCTCTTCCTGCCCAACTGGTTTCTCTTCCCCAATACGACGGCCGCTCGGCTGTGGGCCGGCAGCGTGCCGCTGCTGGCGGCAGTCCGCTACGGCCTCGTCGGTTCTGGACTGCTGAAAGACGCTGCCCTGGTTGCCAGCACCAGCGTGCGCTCCTTTTCTGGCGAATCAGCACATGCCACATGCAGCAACTTCTGTGACTGAACGGCTCGTCAAGCAGCCGCCTCCTGCCGCACCCCTCTTGATGCCTTGGTGTGGGTCTGTGCGCCTGGCAGATATGCTAAGGGCCTGCTGCTATTGCTGCAGCGATCCGGAGACAAGAGGGAGCTGCTGAAGGGTCCCTTTGCCTACGGCATCATCCACGGCCTGGCCGCGATCCTGTTCTGGAAGCACTCGCCAGCCGGAATCGCCGCAGTCGCGATGCTGTGCGCTGGCGACGGCAGCGCGGAGCTGGTTGGCCGCAGGCTGGGCAGGGGCAACCCGCTGCCGCACAACCGGGACAAGGTGCAACTCTCCACTCCCCGCGCCTTCTGGTCATTATGATGCACTCCCTTGAATGCGCAGCATTCCTCCATGTCGCTGGAGTGACATGCAGACCAGCTCGCTGCAGCTGCCGGTTAGGTTCCCTGCCAGTGCTACAGGACTCGTTGCATGGCGGCTGGCAGCTGACGAGGCTGGCCCGGCTGCGAGCAGAGCTGGGCAGGCTCCCTGGCGTGCGCCGGCTTTGGCGGCGGTGCCACCCTGGCGTACCTGCTGCTCTTCCGTGCGAGTGGCGACTTGGCTCTGCCCGGCAGCCTGCCTGCGATTGCGGGTCGGGTGGCTGTCGTCGCCGCCCTGACGGCTGCTGTGGAGTCGCTGCCGCTGAGAGAATGGGACAATGTGACTGTGGCAGCAGCAGCGGCGGTATCCTCTGCCGTTTTGCTGCGCTGAATTTGCTGAAGTGGTCAGGGCTCGGTCGGTTCCACATCCCACATGCACGTGCTTTGGCAGCTGCATTGCCTTTCGGCAGAGTCAGAGTGTGGAAGCGAAAGCTGAGAGGTATGGCGAGTCCACAGGCCGTCCAGGCGATCCTGCGGGCGGCACGGCCGAGCTTCCGGTGCGCATGCCTAGCTCAGCTCATCAACTCCACATAGAGAGCGCGTGATCAGCCCTTCAACCACGCATTCAAACACGCAACGTCCTCACCATAATGTCTACACGCTGCTACGATATCTCTGGCGCCCGCTGATGACTCGCATGCATAAATGGGAATCAGCTTTTAAGCCCTGCCTCAGGCGACACGAGCTGTTCGTGTGCTGAGGCGCTCAAGTAAGCGCTAATCTAATCTGCATGGCGCATGTAGGAACCGGCATGACAAGCTGGCCTTCGCCATCCATGCCTACATGCTCGCTGATGGCTACAAGCTCCTGGCCTGCGGCCCAGCGGCCGATCGCGTCCAAGGCAAGCACTCCTGAGTGATTGATTGGTCGGCTCGGTGAGCCACATGCAGCAAGGCTCAGTCTGTTCGGTGGCTCGGCAGACTTGGGTGCCGACGCGCCAGAGGTCGGCCTGGATGGCTGGACTGCAGAGGATGGCGCCTACGCCTTTGCATATGCGGACGCATCAGGTCGGATCGCAGCGCCTTTCATTTCACTTCTAGTGTCTTGCAGCACTCGGCAACAATACACTCCTGAAACCAGGCGCCTCTTTGAGCCTGGCCGCTGCCGCTCGCAGGCAAGCGGAAGGGCATTTTGGTGAAGGCGCTGGCGATGGGAAGCAGTCTGGTGGTGCACGCCCTCAGGCTCGGCAGCCAGCAGGAGCCGAGAAGCCTAGAGCTGGACACCGGCCGCTTCACCACAGACTCAGCAGGTCTGCACCACCACCTGAATCAACCCAAGGCATCCGCCTGTGCTCAGGGAAAGCCCATGAAGAAGGCTGTGAGGCAAGGCCAGAATATGAGAGTGAGCATGAGCCTGCCAGCCTTGAGAGCTTAGCCACGGGAGCAGGCGGAGCTCGAGACTCTACAAAGCCCCCCCTCACCAAGCTGCCCTCCCCTTCTCTCCTCATCTGACAGCACTACTACGAAGGAAAGCTGCTAGGCAGGAGAGCATCCCAGCTTGCTGAGAATTCTTAATTGCTTATGGCGCTGAAGCAAGGGAGGACTGTCGTCTGCAGACCCGGCGGCTGCCCTGCAGCGTGTGGACGAGCTGCTCAGGCTGTTGGGCCCGCCGCTGGGGGAGGCTCCGGCCGCGGCGCCCGCGCAGCAGCAAAGTCAGGCGACGGGCCGCGCAGGCAGCCAGGAGGGTGGGGCGCAGGCGGAGCCGCAGGAGACACGGCCGCACCCCGGTGCCTTCCGAGCCATCGATCTAAGTCCATCTGGGAGCAGCGACTGTCAGCATGCTGGCTCGTCAAGCAGCCGATTAGAGGCGCACTGCACTGCAAAGCACGCACAGTAGCAGCCGCCAGCTGCCCCCGCTGCAACCATCCCTGGCCGCGCACCGAAGCAGCCAACCGAGCGCACTCGTCTGAGTGTCGAGTGCTGAGGCCTGAGTGGCTGCCCGCTGCCTGCAGGCCAGCTGCCGCCGCTGCCAGGCGGATCAGGGCTCGGCAACCCCGACCTGATGCCAGCAGGCATACCAAGGGACCTTAGCGGCGTGCCCGGGCTGCTGGGCGGGCCGGAGGGCGTCACTCCAAGCGGCATGCACATGGGCCCGGATGACCCGCTGTTCCAGCGGCAGTCCAGGGGGCGGCCGGGTGTGGGGCTGCCGGAGGGGCCGTTCCCGGGCGCACGCTGGGACCCCATTGCACCGCCCGGCATGGAGGCAAGGCTCTGTCCCTTGAGGATCTCTGCACATGAGGCAGACTCGCGCATCTCTACTCTTGATCCTTCCTGAGCTGTGCATGGGAGCAATCTGCTGCCTCCTGCCTGCACCGCCCTGCCTGCCAGGAGCCTCCCATTGAGGTTAGCTTTGCAATCTGCGTGGCTGACGGCTGGCTGCCCCATGGCAGGGCTTCAATGCAAGGGACCTGCAGCGCGGACCGGGCGGGCAGCCGCACCCCGACATTATGCCGCCGGGACGCGGCAGCGGGCCCAATTTCGACAACATGTTTGGCTGAAGCAGGAATGGTTGTTTGTGTGCTGTAACCTGCCTGCGGAGCTGCTGCAAGAAGCAGGTCCTGCGTTGGGAAGTTGCTGCGTGCTTGCTTTGCTCTGACGAGTATCGACGAACGCTGTAGAGTGTAGAGATGGAAGGCCACACAGGCTGGCCGCTTATCCGCGCCGCCAATTTGCAGCGCCCGCACACATGACAGCGATCCCATCTAAGCAGCAGCCCTGCTCTGAGTAACAGAGGCGTGCTGGGCCGGGCCAGGGACCGGCAGCACTGCTGCATCTAGAGCAGCCTCAGCTGGGGCGACGGCGGGCAACCTGCTGCTGCACCCAAGACCAGGCTCGAGCGCCGGCTGTGGCCAGCCATTGCCAGGCAGAGACCGCTGCAGCTCGCAGGCGCCGGCCCTGCCGCTGGGCTCCGGTGGACAGCTGCTCCCAAGCCTCGCCCGCTGCTTGGCGGTGCTTGCTGATGCCCGCCGAGCCTTCGGTGCGCGGCTGCTCGGCTGTGAGCCGGTCGCTGCCGCTCGCCGCCGCCTCCGCCGCCTGCGAACGCCACGCGGCGCTTCAGAACCGTCACGGGCGCGAGGACCGGGTTGAGCTCGGCGGCTCCGCAGGCGGCACGAGCGGAACCGGACCCGTTCGGAGCGCGCCGCGAGTGTGCCCGCGGCGTCGGCGTGGCCGTCGGCGAGCGCGGACGACTCCGCGGCTCGCGCCTCGGCGGCGCGCGCGTCGGCGAGCGCGCGCTCGGCCGCGGCGACCGCCTCCGCCAGCAGCCGCTCCGCGCCGGACGCGGACGCGTGCTGCGCCGCGGTGGACGCGGCCGCCGCCCTGCGCAGACACCGAAATACCGTTAGAAACGACGCGAGGTGAGTTTTGTGAGGAGGGCGAGGCTGCAGGCAGGCGCACCGCTGGGCCTGCTCGGCTGCTCGTGCGGCGGCGGTGCTGGCAGAGGAGGAGCAGGCGGCCGCACGCTCGGCCGCCTGGGAGGCCGCTAGGCTCGCCCGCAGCGCTGCCGACGCCCGCTCCCTACACGCATTGGGCAGGCATCAGACTGGCATGCGCGCACCCAGGACGAGTCCCGCTCCAACCGTGAGCAGGCCGGCCCTGGAGCCCCCTTCAATGGCAACACCCAGCTGGCCGCAGCAGCGAGGAAGGAGGACGTGCGCGTCCGGCCGGCCGGCAGAAGCCCGGCTCACAGAAAGGCAAGCCAGCGAGTCGTGCAGTTGCAAAGAGAAGGGAGGGAGCTGGTGGTGGCGCACTGCACGAGCGTGAGGCTGCCGGCGTCCTCAGGCTCCAGCGCCTCCCACTCCTCATCAGGCAGCTCCTGCAGCGGCGGCGGCGGAGCGCCCAGGTCCGGTCGTTGCTCCTGCTGCGCCTCTGTCGCTGCCAGGGTGGCTGCAGGCACCTGCAACCACCACAGCGGCGGGCTGCAGCCGTTTCCAGGAGCCTCAAGGCGGGCGATCTTGCAGGGATCAGCTCCATGCGGTAGTGCGTGCGCTTGCCATGGCCAAGGTTGCGGGTTCATAACCCCTGGCTCTCCTGCTGTTGCCAACCAGGTACTTGGAACCGAGGAGTGAGGCACACCAGCTCAGCTGCGGCAGTGTGTCATGCAAGCGGTGAGGGCTTGCAGACTGCGGCCAGGCCGTCCCTTTTGGCCGGCAGCAGCGGCCGAATCGGACGTTGCAGGCACAGAGGTGAAGCTGCCGCACCTCTGCCTCCGGGCGGGCTGCCTGAGCCGCTGCTGTGGCTGCAGTTGACAGCTGCAGCGGCCGCCCACCGCCGGCCGGCTCCATCACAAAGCCCAGCCGCGCTCCCGGCTCGCCTGCTGCAGCCACAGCCGCTGCTGCCGCAGCCTCCGGTGCCTGCACACGCCAGGGCAGAACCGCTGTGATCGCTAGTGCATTCCAGCCTGGCTCCTTCTGCCTTGGTTTCTCGTGTGGTTCTTGATTGTTGAAAAGGGATTCGGGTCGGGCAGTTGGGGGGGAACAGCGGCGGGCACAGCCTTGCACATCGCACTCAGAAAGGCCGCAGTAAGCCATGATGCTTGCCGCACCGCCGGGACAGGAGAGGGAGTGACCTGCACAACGCCGCCAGCCTGCCCGCCGGCCTCATGAGTCTCTTCACTGGCTGGCTGCGTGCTGCCAGCAGCGTCGGCCTGCGCTTCCCTGTGATGAGCTCCAACCTCTTCAAACGCCTCTCGCTGCTCAGAGTCCCTTGCTGCCGCCTCAGGCTCCTGCTTGCCTTGCCTGCCGCGGCAGCCACAGCCGCTCAGCGCTGCCGACAACTCCGCCCCCAAACATGGCTGAACGCAGCCGATGGCAGGGGAACGAAGTGACTGCAGTGCAGTGCCAAGAGGCGGACTGGGACAAGCCGATCATGCAATTACATGGGCACGGCTGGAGTCCTCACTCGGCAGGCTCGGCCTCTTTGCCAGCAGCCTCTCTCGGAGCAGCCTCTTTCGAAGCTGCCTCTTTCGAAGCTGCCTCCTTTGAAACAGCTTCTTTCGAAGACTCTTTCAGGGCTGCCTCAGGCGGCGACGCTTCCTTGGCCGCTGGGGCGTTGAGCGCGGCTGCCTCCTGAGCGCGCCGCACGCTCTTGAGGTTGCCTGCGGCAGCCACATTTCGGAACAGCCTTGGTCCCGGTGATAGAGCGTCCGTCCCTGTCTGGTCGCCACACGCAAGTGCGGGCAGTGGAAGAGAAGCAGCGAGGCGCACCCACAGTCCGGAAGAGCGCGGTCGTGAGGCCGAGCATGCCGGCGAAGATCAGAAACATAGCAAAGTAGCCTGCGCCAGAAGAAGGCAGGAGTCTCAGTTTTCTGGTCTGGAGCTGCTGGCAGGTCGGTACCAGTGGGTGTAAGACTAACCAAGAAGGCTTGCTTTCGGCCGCTCCTGCTCTGCCGCCCACTCCTCCTGGAAGCTGTCGACAAGCGAAGCAGCCTTGTCCGCAGCAGGCACCGGAGCCTTCGACTCCTGCTCTTTCGCTGCGCCAGATGTGGCGGGCTCGTCGTCGTCAACTGCGGTCTGGGCAGCTGGCTCCAGAGGGCTCTCCTCTGCGCGGCAGGAGGTGCTGTGGGATTGGCTTTCAGGCTGAGCACGTCAAGCGGTGATTCAGTGTCGGAGCCAGACGAAAGGCATCATCGTGGATCGGTGCAGACCAAAGGCTCGCCCGCAGATCCGTTGACAGTTGCCCGCGCATTCCGCCTTACAAAAAGTGATGGCTTCCTGCCGGCTCTATCTGCAGGTCTGTCCCGATAAGACAGCAGGACGGACCTTCCACGCGCTCCCCGCCACCACTCTCGGCACGCGGCGGCTTCCGCAGCCCGAACCAGTTGAAACCGCGCCCGCTGCCCGTCGCATCACCGCCTGACGCGGCCGTCAGTCGCCGCCTGGTCGGCTGCCTGTGCACGTGCCTCGATGTGCCCGGCAACTTGATCGCTGCCGGCATGCCGCGCGGCGTGGTGCCCCGCATCGGCGCTAGCTGGACCGGCGGCATGCTGCACTGAGTCCAATTTTCGGCTCGTCTCCAGGACGCCTTCACATCATGCTTGATGCTGCAGCTGTGATCGAGCGCAGCGTTCAAAGCTGCACGCGGATTTGCAGAAGACAGCAGAGCACAGAACATGCCAATTGGCCAGCCTCACCATGCTGTGAGCTGGCCGTTTTTGCTGGTGAAGCCGGAGGGGCAAAAGGATGCGGGTATCCGCACGCTATGGGCAGTTGCATCAACTGACAACTGGCACAGCCCTCGACCGCCGCGCGGTCGGCAGCTGCCCGCCTTGCTGCGGGCGGCGTGCGGCCCGAATGCTGGCAACCAGCGCCTCGTTCGTGTGCCACGGCCGCCACAGCTCGTGGGAGGGCTCCGACTGCAGAGGCGTGATGGTAACCATGCGGGCATCATGGATGTCGACCGGCAGGGTCAGGCTGCTGCTCGCGTTGCCCAGGTCTGCCTCGGCAAACAGGTCCCGCACTGCTGCCTTTGTGGCGTCCCCCAGGCCCAGCATCTGCAGGCCAGGCGCAGCGCAACTGTCAGGTCCCGCTCGTTACCCACCCGCAGGCCTCTTGAACGAAGCCAGATCCGCCGACTCAGGCCATGCAGCTGCACAATGCTGCAGCAGCAGGCACTGGTTGCAGTCCAGCAAAGCCTCCCAGCAGGAGGCTGAAGCGGCAGCTCAGGCCGGCCGTGGCAGCGAGGCGCCCGGCTGCTGCCCCCTACTGCAGCCACTCTAGCTAGCAAGAGGCGTGCCTGCCATGTGACGGTGATGTTACTAATGGGGTACTGCGTGCCGATGACGTGGCGGTTGAAGAGCACCACCGCGCGGCCGCCGCCGCTCAGCGTGCCGGCATAGACCTGCAGGGTTTGCCGGGCGGCGGGAGTTACAGTCCTGCCGCAGAACCGCGTGCTGGCTCCGGCTGGCACTGGCTGCTCGCCAGGCTGGCAGATGACGATGCCGCAGCCCTGATGGCTGCTGGCTCAGGCGCATGGTGCATCGGCCCATATGCAGGCAACCACTTCCGACTCATTAGCATACAACCCCGCCGTCTTCCTTCTTCTTCGCAACCATGAAGGGGTAGTCATGTTCCCATCAAAACGGCCCAAAATGCCGGCATTTCGCCCAAAACAGGCAGAAAGCTGCACTCTTCCGGCCGAGCTTGCATGCCAACGACACTGTGCGCTGTTTCCCACCCAAAAAGTCGACTTTTCTGGGCGCTTTGGCAGGGCGGCGCGCCTCGGCGGGCCCCTCCTTCCAGACCAGGTCGCCTGCCACGCCCAGCGGGTCCTGGTTGACTGCGATCACCTCCTTTGCCAGCAGGATGCGGTAGCCGTCCGGCGACAGCTTGGCCAGGTCCGTGCCGACCATCAGAGGCGCCTTCAGCAGCGCCCACAGCGCAAAGTGCGCTCGCTGCTCGTTGAGCGTTAGCTCGCCGTTGCCCACCTGTGGGGGGCCAGGTGGCCGCCTGGAGTGAGATGGGGCCTGGAGTTGCGGTGATTACGGGCCGGCTGCGAAGCTCTGAGAAGCCAAGCAGCTTTGCCTGGCGCAGCTGCAGCAGGCCTTCAGGGCTGACTCGGGACATGCGCGTTGGCGCTTTGAGGCTTGCGCAGATTCGCAACCTTGACGATGACCATGACAAGCTTCTTAGAGAGAGCAGCTGCTGGAGATGGCAAAGAGAAAACGGGGCGCACATGAGGAGTTCCAAGTGAAACCCTGTTGGCTTGGCACCTCTGATTTTCAAAATAACTTTCCCGCCTTGCAAGCGAGGCAAGGAGGCCTTGCCTCCAAGATGTCAGGGTCGTTCCAGCCGCCTGGGCCGGCATACTTGGCCAGGCCGATTGTTGAGTCGAGGTTGACCAGCATTGAGGGCCAGTTAGGCGCTATGTCCTCCGTCGTGCGCCAAGAATTGCCGACCTTGGCGCCAAGGGGCGGGAAGCGTCAGTTACGAGCGTCAGTTTCGGATTCGAGTCTGATTTTTGGCGGGGAAAGTGGCAGTTGCAAGCAGCTTCGAGTTTGAATTCGGTTGTGGCGGAGAGAATCAACTGGGGCCCAAACATGATGGATTCTAGATTGACCTGCCATCGCAAGAATGCACCCTCGACTTCAATGTGGGACGCTGCAGACCTTGGAGGCAGTCTGACAGCACAGGCAGCGCCGTTTGACGCAACCAGGAGGAGAGGAGAGGCACCTTGGGGCCCCACAGCCACGGCTCAGCTACGCCCCAGTCGCACCTGCAGGCAGCCAGGCCAGTCAGCTCGGGCAAACGCTGGTGAGGAAGCACCAGCAGGCCAGCCCGCCCTCTCACGCCGCAGCCATATGCAGACATTCCGAGCATTCGATCCTCTGCCGCCATGCTCATGCCATCATCCTGGGCGGAATTTTGGTCATGCACCTGAAAACCCAGCTTTGCCCCTCCAGACCAGCCCCCCCTGGCGCCCTCCCTGGCACAGCAAGCCAGCTCGGCGGGACCGGAATCGGCAGCCCAGCGGGGGCGCACATGGAGTAGAGGATGGGCCGCCCGGTCGCGTTCAGCGCGTCACGCATCGCGACATAGCGGTCCACGACCCAGTCGCTGGCCGGGGCGAAGCAGTTGTCCACCTTGAGCAGATCGACGCCGAAGCCGGCAAACATCTCGGCGTCGACTTTCTCATTGCCGCGCGAGCCGGGGTAGCCCAGGCACGTCAGCGCGCCGGCGTCCCTGCAGGCGGGCGGTCCCTGGCCTGTCGTTGCCGCCCTTGGGAGCTGCAGCTGCTGAAGCATGCCGGCAGGAGCGGAGCTGCCGGAGGGGGCTGGCGTTGGGAATCGTAAAACGTATTTAAATTTGAATTTGTTGATAGGTACAACAAGGAGACGTCGATTCAAGACGTCAGGTCGAATTCAATACATGATTGTAAGGTTGGACGTGTTAGAAAGCCAGGCAGGTAGGTGCTCTGCGAAAAATAGCCACGCGTGTGCAGCGGCAGCTGGTGTGGACGGAGTGGAGCACATCTCCTGCCGCTTTGCAGGCACCAGGAGCGAGGGGGAGGGCTCACGTGTACATGCCAAACAGCAGCCCTGCAGGCAGAATATCTCCCTTCAGACATCGCGCAGACACTCGGGCGGGCGTGCGAAAGCGCCCCTTTTGATCCGCACAGACAGCTTTTCTTCCAGCTTCCCTGGAGCAGGCACCCGGGTGCTTTCCGCATCACAGGCAGCAGCAGAGGGCCGGCACGCATTTTCCTCCACGCAGCCAGCTGCAAGATTCGCCTCCAGCTTGAGGCAATGAGACAGGCAGAGGGACGGAGGCTGGCCCTTGGAGTGGACGTAGTCGGCCAGCTTCTTCATGCCGGAGGGGAACTTGCGTGCGTTGGCGACGATGCTGCCGCGGTCACGCACGCGCTGCGACCAGGCATCTATTGGGCAGCAGTGCAGCCAAGTCAGCGTTCTAGAATGAGGCTAAGGTACGGTTGGGCCAGGGCAGGTGAGCTGAAGGTGGCTGGGCATCAAGGGTTGAACTCCTCCCCTGCTCAGAGTGGCGTGCCTGCCTCTTGGAGCAACCTGGCGCTGTCGAGTCCTAAGAAGTAGAAGAAGAGTCAGGGGCATAGAGGGAGGCACCATCGATCACCAGGTACTTGTATCCTGCGTCTGCGAGGCCGCTGCTGACCATCAGGTCGGCCGTCTCCCGGATCAGCTCCTCGTTGACTGCAGCCCCGTTCAGCAATCACTCGGGGAAAGCGAGGGGTTGTGTGATGGCAGGATGAGCGGACACTCGGGCTTACTGTCGGCCTGGTAGCGATTCCATGTGTTCTGCAGGCATGTCGGGAATCGTCAGTTGTGGTATGCAAGATGGGGTTGGTCAGTTCAAAGCGACCTTCAAGCCCAGCGCATAGGAGCAGTAAGAGTACAGACTCAGACGGAAGGAAGGGCGTCGCACGTATCTGCAGCCACATCACTCGGTCAGCATGCCAGTCGGTTGGCACAGCGTTCTGCGGGCGGGTGCAAAAAACTGTTCTGCTGCCAACACACTTTGGTCTTGCAGCAACAGCCCCACCCAAGAGCGGGCGTCCGCGCCAGCCCGTTGTCCAGAGCCGCGACGCGCGCTCCGCCGGCGAGCAACAGCGCGCCCAGCACCGCCATCGCATACTTCACAGAACCCATGGCTGGCGACTCTACGTTGACAATAGCGCCAGTCCCCTTCGGGGGGTGGCCAAGGATTGGGATGCAATGCAAACGCAAATGGGATAACCAAGTTGTCCTTTAGGCGCGATCGACTTCAGATGTCCCCGGGCGCTTGCAGCTGATCGACACGCGTGCTATCCGCGACGCGTCAAGGAGCTCCCGGGGGCCTCAAAGGCAGCCTGCGTTTGCCATTTTGGGGCTTTGGCCTGGATTTCCGACACGCTTTTCCGGCACCACACCGCGGCAAAGGAGGAAGAGATACCAATACCGAGTCGTCGACAGTCGGGCCTAGTACCTCACAGCGCGTGCACACTCAGGGGCGGGCAGGTCTGGGTTAACCGGGAAGGCGGGCAGCCGGGCGCGCGCCCGGGCGGGCATGAAAACGGCCTATCAGGTGCCCGGCATGTTCGCGTACTCGGTGCCGCCAGGCGCGCCTCCCACCAGCAGCCCTCGCGCTCGCGAGCCTGCCCCCTCTGCTGATGCGACTCCCGCCCAACGCCAGTGGCGGTGCCCAGGCCGGCCTGCCTGCGCCAGTGCCTCGGCTGATGTCTGTCCTCGGCCTGCGGCACCTTGGCCGCGTCCCGGAGGAGCCCAACCTCGGCGAGTTGTTTGGGGCATCGACTCGCGCCAAGGATGCCCCACGCCCAGGCGCGCGCGCGCGACGGCGGACCGAAGCCGCTCGCTGTGTGCGCAGGCGCTTTTCCGCTCTTTGACAGCGGCAGTCAGCACTTCTTCTATGGCTTCATGCCGCCAGCCGAGGGGAGCGGTCAACCGGTCTTCCACTACCCGCACTCGCCCACGTACTACGGCGAAACTGCTGCCGGGGGCGCTGCCTACGGTGCGCCTCGATTTCCCGCCCTCGCGCGCCTCCTGTCTAGCCAGCATGGCGGGTTCCCGCGCCCATCGGCGCCCGGCGTCGGGCGCTCCGAGCGCCTGTATTGAAGTCCGAGCGTTGGAACCCGTCGCCTGGGCGCGCTGTGCATCGAGTCCGGCCCGAAGCGCGGCTCCAACCGTCTTACGTCTGCGCCTGCGATCACTTAACTGCATGGATGCGCTGTCGCCGCCAGACTCACGCGGCCGCCCGGCGGACTTGTTGCGAAGTGCCTTGAGCGCAGCGGTCGCCTGCTTGCGGGCTCGCCGCCTCCTCGCGCCGGGTCGGCTCTCATCACGCGATCTGGGCGTCCTCACCTTCTCCTGCTCGTCGTCGACAGGCTTGGACGCGGCCTTCGACGGCCTGCGCCTGAACCCGTCGGCGCCCGAGTACGTGCCGGCCGGCCAGTGGAGCCCCGGGCGCCCGCAGCCGCACCCCCCTCCGCACGACCGCCAGTGGGGCGCCAAGGGGCCGCAGACGCCGGCGCGGCCGGGCAAGGTGGACTCCCTGTCCCTCATCCTGACGCCCCTCTGCAGCCACGCGACATGCACGCGGCTGCCTCCTGCCCGCTCCCGCCTCAGCTGCGGCACAGCCCGGGGGCGCTACATCTCGCAGGGGCGCCTATGACTTTCTCCTGCTGCCACCCTGGCAGGGCTTTTTCAGCAGCGGGCGGGTCGACGCGCCCACCTGGCGCACGCGCGAGGGCCAGCCGCCGCCGCAGGGCTCCGGCCGGTGCCGGGCCGTCAACAAGGGCAACAGCAGCAACGTGCGCCGCACGATCTACATCACGGACGTGGACCAGCAGGCGCGCCCTCTGTCACGTAATGCCGTGAAGCGTCACGTTCCGCTCCGGCGTCGCACGTCATCTCCGCCCTCGGACGCAGTCGCCTGAGGATGGCTGCTGGACCCCGTTGGCGCAGCTGCGAGCCAGGGAGCAGCCCCTCGTGTGTGAGGGATGCATGCCCGGATGCCAGTCACTGTTGTCAATGCCGAGTGCATGGGTGCCGGTCCCGGCATGGGAGGCCTGGCTTCCACAGACTTCCGATGACCCAGCATGTTCCGGTCGGCAGATCCCTTCACAGGCGCACATGCGGCTGCTGTGTGCCAACGCATGACAGCAAAAAGCAGCTTTCCGTGGCTTTCTGCCATGCCATGCAGACACGTGCCCTTGAGCCAGCCAGCCAAGCTGCACAGCTCAGTTCCCACGAATCACACATCCGTTTGTCAGAGATGCGAGGCAGCATGCGAGGTGACTGCGGCCCGTTTCTCCCCCCTCTCTGCAGGCGACCGAGGAGCAGCTGGCCCGCTTCTTCTCCGGCTGCGGCGAGGTCGTCGACTGCCGCGTGTGCGGGGACCCCAACTCGGCCATGCGCTTCGCCTTCATCGAGTTTGCCAGCGAGGCGGCCGCCGAGTCGGTCGGTCCTCCCCGCCAGGCCAAGCAGGGAGGCAGGCCGCTTGACCAGCGGCTCTCAGGCGGGCCGTCTGGCAGCTGTCAGACCGGGGTTGGACTGCGGCGGGGGGTGGAGGGGCGCAGGCTGCGAGGGGATGCGTGGCCCTTCCGCCTGGTCGATGCCGGCCGATTCGGCCGGACTGGGGATTGCGGGAGCGGGCGAGCTCCACGGCCCCAGCTGCCTCTCGCGCGCTACCCCCCCCCCCCCCCCC
>BHFV01000561.1:10173-20784 GCA_003568905.1 Trebouxiophyceae sp. KSI-1
CAGGCATGCCTCCCCCCCTTTCCTCTCTTTCGCCCGCCTCTGCTCTGGACTGGGAGGTTTGAATGCGTGGAAAGGGTGCAAGGTCGGCAGCATTGGCACGTGGCTCCGCCTTTTGACACCCTTTGCTGACCCACTCTGGCTGGCTGCAAAGCGAGCCCGCGCCTCTTGCCTCGAGATTGCCGGGAGAGATTCAGACTCCTGGGGCCGGCGCGCAGGAGAACGGCTTGGCCAAGGGCCTGCTGCTCGAGTTCGGCCTGGAGGTGGACCTGCGCGTCAACCGGCCGGCGGCGGTCGGCGAGCGCCTGGCCGCCCGCTGCGTGCGCGCGGANNGGCGGCCGCGCCCGGCGCCGCCGCCGAAGCGGCGGTGGAAGCTGCGGAGTCCGACGACGACGGCGACGTCGAGGCGGGCGATGAGGCCGGTGTCGAGGAGGAGAGCGTCGAGCCGGCAGTTTGAGGCTTGCATGCTACATAACGGACGAGACCTGTTTTTGACCTAACTCTTTCCACAGCAAAAGCGAACTTCGAAGGCAGTCCCTCCCCGGCTGCCCGATCGTTTGATAGCAGCCCCTCGAGACGAGAAAAGGAGGGGCGGGCGCAAAAATGACGCGCGGCAGCGTGAGCATCCACGCCGATACTCGGGCGCCGGTCGCCAAGCCCCCCTTCACGATCGGCACGCTGCGCAAGGCGATCCCGGCGCACTGTTTCGAGCGCTCGCTGCTGCGCTCGTCCGCCTACCTGGCCGTCGACCTGGCGCTGGTCGGCCTGCTCTTCGCGGCGAGCCAGCTGATCGAGACCCGCGCACCGCTGGCGGTCGCTGTCGTCGCCTGGCCGCTCTACTGGTTCTTCCAGGTGATTATCAACCCAACCGAAAGCTCTCACTCTCTTGTTGCGCTAGGAAGTGATGGTGGCCCTTGGCGCATCACGGCGGCCTTGTTGCAACTGCGGTCCGCGTCTCTGCGATTGCGTTGGCTTGCACGGATCGTGTCACATGTCGATGTCTGGCACGACTCTTCCTCACCGCGCGTCGCGGCCAGAAATACCGTCGGTCGATATCAACCGATGGCGATACCGTGGCGATCAGCGCCAACTGGGCGCGTGGGCGATTCCGGACAACAGTTTCGGGCTGAAATCGGTGGATGCGGGCTGCAGGGCGCCGTGTGCACGGGCATCTGGGTGATTGCCCACGAGTGCGGCCACCAGGCGTTCAGCAAGTACCGCCTGGTCAACGATGGCGTGGGCCTGGTGCTGCACTCCTGCCTGCTCGTCCCCTACTTCTCATGGTGCGATCCCAGGCCATGTCCTTAGCCCCAGCACCCAGCTCCAAAGCAGCGGCCGCTCAGCCTGCAGCGGGCCTCCGCAGGAAGCACTCGCACCGGCGGCACCACTCCAACACCGGAAGCGTGGAGAAGGACGAGGTGCCCTCCTCCCCCTCATCCTCCTCTCCCCTCACGGCTCACGACCTCCACACCCTCCATTCTCAGCACCCACCCGGCTGCCTCCCGGGGGCAGGTGTTTGTGCCGCACGAGGCGGGCGAGCACGAGGAGGAGTCCCCGCTGAAGCAGACGGGTCTGTGGCGGCTGGGCGAGCTGGCCGTGACGCTGCTTGCCGGCTGGCCGCTGTACCTCTTCTTCAACGTGTCCGGCCGCAAGTACGAGCGCTGGGCCAACCACTTTGACCCCTACTCGCCCATCTTCTCCAAGCGCGAGCGCGCCGAGATCCTCGTCAGCGACGCCGCGCTCATCGCCGTGCTCACCGGCCTGGCCGGCCTGGCGCAGACCTTTGGCTGGCTCTGGCTGCTCAAGGTCCGCCTCCCACCTCGCCTTTCCCCAGTCGACTCGCCCAACAGGGCTGCCCCCCTGGGCCCGCTGCGGGTGGCCCATTTTCTCCTTTGCGCCTGCCAGGGCTGCCCTGCGCCTCCAGCAAAGCACCAGCTCTCGCCTTGCCGCCGCAGCCTGCTTCCACGGCTCTCAGCACGCATGTGACCCGAGCACCTCACACAGCCACTGATGCATCTCCCAGCCAGCATCCTCGGCAGGCCCTCCGCCTCATGCTGCCAAGGCCAACACATGGCCAGCTTTCCCCATCCCCTCCCGCAGCCAAGTGAGGCTCCCCCATGCAGCACTGGTGCCTGGAAGCGCGAGCCCGCTGTGTGGCTGCAGGTGTACGTGGTGCCCTACCTGGTCGTCAACAACTGGCTGGTCATGATCACGCTGCTGCAGCACACGCACCCGGCGCTGCCGCACTACGCCGGCTCCGAGTGGGACTGGCTGCGCGGCGCGCTCGCGACCGTCGACCGCTCCTACGGCTTCCTGGACCACTTTTTCCACCACATCGCCGACACGCACGTCGCGCACCACCTCTTCTCGGCCATGCCGCATTACCACGCGGAGGAGGCGCGCCGCCGCCCCCGCATCCTGCCTTCCCTCTTGTTCATTCGCTGCGGTGCGGTCAGGCCTGCCCCCGTGGCTGGAGCCAAGCAGGCTCTGCGGGCGGGGGCCTGGCAGCTGAGGGCTGGCCGTCGGAGCATGCCACTCTGCGTGTGAACCTGGAGAGCGCAGCACCGGGTCTCAGCTGCAGCGCATCCAGCTCTGACCCGCGCCGGCTGCCCGCAGGCGACCGAGGCAATCAAGCCCATCCTGGGCGACTACTACATGTACGACGCCCGCGCGCCCCACGCGGCCATGTGGCAGGACTTTGCCAAGACGCGCGCCGTGCGGCCGGACGCTGCCGGCAGCGGCACGCTCTGGTTCACGCGCGAGGACCCCAAGAAGGCCAGCTAGGCCGGCCTGGTGTGTGCCAGGGTGGGCGGCTCGGCGGGCCCATTCCGGGGGGCCCATGCCTTGGATGGATCGCCGTCACATTGGGCTGAGTCGTGAGGCACCCCTGTACTAGGAGAGCGGCTGCAGGACGTTGGGGTGCAGTGCTCGAGTGCAGCTGCTCCTTGCGTCACCCAAGCGGTGTCGTCATTCCGGCTCTCTGATCGCGGTATTGGTCGTTTCACAGCCGGTGTGCCTGGTCTTTTAGCCGTTGGTTTTCGACCCCCGCAGCTGCGCCGCTGTTTTGCCAGGCGCAGCTGTGGCTGCAGCGGAGTGGCACGACACAGGCAGGCGCTGCCGGACGATGTAAGGTCTAGGAACGCGCTCTCAATGCTCAGCAGCAGCAGACAGCGGTCAGCTGGCGTCCATGGGCTCCTCTGGCACGCCCCGCATGTACAGCACGTTGTTGCACCTGCGGGCAGCGTGCGCTGCTCAAGAATTCCATCTCAGGAAGGTGAGCCAACGCTCTCGGTGCGGGTGGCTGGAAACGGAGCTCGCCTGATGAGCACCTCGCCCAGGTTTCCCGTGAACTGGCCGTCGATGTACTCCTCCGTGCTAGCCAGCTGCAGCACAGACAGGCAGGACGAGTTCAACAAGGCCACTCCGCCTCGTCCCCGCACAGTTCAGCCGCACTCGGCCACGGAGGCGCACCTGGAGGTTCATGTAGGCGTCCGTGGAGACCAGATAGCCTGCGCAGAGTGTGGACAGAGTGTCAGCTCCCTTGAGCGGCCCCAATTTCGGGCACTCGGCTGGTGATGAGGCGCACCCTTGTACTCCATGCCCCACTTGAGCTTGACGATGATTTGCTGGCCCGTCAAGTCGTTCAGGAAGGGCTTGGGGTTGACGGGCACGTTCTGCAGCCGGCCAAGCGCTCAGCTCCCTCCAGGCTGAACTTCGCCGGGGTGCAAGATCGGCAGGCGGCGGATCTCTGCTCGAGGAGACACACCGCGGCCATGCCTGCCGGTGCCCCGGAGGGCTAGCTGAGCTTCTTCCCTGACTGTCCTCGTTCAGCCGCTTGAGGAGGGTGTTCTCGATGCAACAAAAGTCTTCTGTTCAGCAGATCCGCACAGCTTTCGCCTTTTCTCTTCGCAGCAGCAGGCTTGATGGATGACTTACTCACGCATTCGTTGTGCTGCCGTGCGAGTTTGCCGCTCGCAGGCTCGAGCTACAGGTTGGCTCGCTCACTTGAGACTTGAGACTGGCATCTTGCGACGCGGGCAGAGGGCGGGGGATCCGTAGCGACTGCCAAGGTCAGCATCAAGTGCGATCATTCCAGTGCAGCAAGAATAAGGTGCGCGAATGTCGCCATGCCGTGCGTCCCGATCTGAGACCGAACAGCTCGACACTGTTCGAGGCACATCGCGGCCAAAGATTACTTTGATATGCGCGGCTACCATCTTGTTAGTGCTGTAACTGCGTTGGCTCTAATTGCCAATCAGGTCAAGGACTGACAAAAACATATCTGCTGTGCAGCCATGGGGAAGCGCAGTGCGAGCAGCCTGCGCGACCCAGGGCGCCACATCGTCATTGTGACCACGGCATCGCTGCCCTGGCGCACCGGAACGGCGGTCAACCCGCTGCTGCGAGCTGCCTATGCCGCTCAGCTTCTTCCCGAATCAAAGGCAACCCTGCGTCCTCTCCTGTGCTGCATTCAGCTCAACTGCATGCTCGTAGTGCTGTGCCAAGGCGGCTGCCCCCCCTGCAAACCCACAGGTCACGCTGCTGGTGCCGTGGCTGGCGCCCTCTGACCAACGCCTCATCTTTCCCGACGACCTCGAGTTTGCCCGGCCCGAAGACCAGGCGAGTGGCCTGCCCTCCCCTGCCAGCGCGCCTCTGCTGTCACACTAAGCAGCCAGGCAGCTCACGCCGGCGCCGTCCCCACCTGACTGCCAGAAGCGCTGGGTGCTGCGCTGGCTGGAGCAGCGCACCGGCTTCCCGCCGCGCTTCGAGCTCAAATTCTATGCAGGCCGCTACGAGGGCCAGGCCTTCTTTTCCATCTTTCCTGTGGGTTCGTCCCAGCCTCCCGGGGGCTAGGCGCCCCAGGAAGAGGTGCCAGCTGCAGCGGTGGGCAGAACTCTCCTCGCCCTTCCGCCGCAGGCGACATCACTGACTGCATCCCCGACGAGGAGGCGGACGTGGCCGTCCTGGAGGAGCCGGAGCACCTCACCTGGTGCTCCCCTCCCACCTCTTGTGGGCAGCATCCCCAAGCTGGTCTGCTTAAAACGGCCACCTCCGGTCTGTCAGCGTGCCCTGCCTGACAAACAGCATGCCATCTTCCAGCCCTGGACACAGGAGCTTCATGGAGAACTGCAGATGGGCCAGCTCCCCTGCGGCCAGGCAGCCCGCCAAAGCTGCCGGCCACAGCTCCTGAGCTGCCCGGCCGCATGCCTTCAAGCAGGTTCCACCACGGCCGGCGGTGGACGCACAAGTTCCGGCATGTGGTCGGCATCATGCACACAAACTACATCGACTACGTGCGGCGGGCCGCGCCCCCCGCCGCCCCGGTCATGTTCTACGTCAACCGCCGCGTCACGAGCATCCACTGCCACAAGGCGCGCGCCTTTCCCCCTCTGAGCAGCCGCAGGCTCTCCTGCTGGCCTTCTGGCAGGACCAGCTGTTTCACGCCTCTTCCGACTGCTGTCTGGAGCGTGCTGCTGCGTGGTGGCTGATTCGAGGCTGATTTGAGGCGACCAGGCTGGCTGGCTGGCTGGCTGGCGCCTGTGCCTGAAACAAGGACCAGTCTGCTCGAACCGAGTGGTCAGGCAGGCCAACTCGACTCGCCGCCCCCGGCAGCGGCAGCGCGCCTGCGCCCCTTGGCCGTGCTGTGTGCGTCGCCGCCGGGCCGGCGGGCTGCAGCGGAGGCAGCAGGTCCCCGCCGCCTTGAGCGCTCGCATGCATGGAACCACGCGACTGACGCGCTCCCGCCCGCGGCTGCAGGTGATCAAGCTGAGCGACGCGGTGCAGGCGCTGCCGCGGCAGACGACCTGCTTCTGCCACGGCGTTCCGCAGGCGTTCCTCGACGTCGGCAAGCGCATGGCGCCGGCCGCCGCCGCGCCGCCCTCGGACGGCTCAGATGCCGTGGATGCCGTGGCCGCGCAGCTGACGACCAGTCCCAGTGGCACCGCCCACCTCAGCCTGCAGAGCGCCGGTGGGCCCCTGCTGCCTCGCGCAAGGCCAGTCTGGGGGGCCGGGCTGCTTCCAGGCTGAGTCAGCACTGCTGCCTGCCGCGCTGGCAAGGCGGTGTCGACTCATGCGCCAGCGCTGTGTTCGCGTGCGGGGCTGATCGAGGGCCCCGCGTGCGCAGGCGCGCCCTCCAACGGCCAGAAAGGCAGCGCCGGCGGGCGGGAGCGCTTCGCCAAGGGAGCCTACTTCCTGGGCAAGGGCGTGTGGGGCAAGGTGCCGCCCCGCCGCGCTCCAGGAGGCCTGCTCGCCACTTCTCATCCGTCGCTCAGGCAGCTGCAGGCAGTGTTGCTGCGAGGATTGGATGCGGCGGCGGCGAGGTCCGACTTCCGCCGCGACTGAACCTCCTCCACCTGTCCGCTGCAACCGCAGGGCTACACGGAGCTGCTCGACCTGCTGGCCGAGGTGCCCCCCCCCCCCCCCCCAAGCACAGCTGCAGCATCACAGCTGCCCCCCGCCTGCTGCGCTTGCTGCTGCCAGTCGCAGCCAGCAGCATGAGCCGCCTCAGACGCCGGGCCGGGCTCGAGCAGCCAGGCAGGGGCAGGCGCAGAGGGGGCCTCCTCACGCTTTCCGCTGGGCCAGCTCTGAGGCTTGCGCCGGCGCGGTGCTGCAGCACCAGCGGGCGGGCGGGCAGCCGCTGCCGGTGGACGTCTACGGCTCTGGGGAGGACATGCCGGCCATAAAACGGACGGCGGAGGAGCGCGGGCTGGCGGTCACCTTCCACCCGGGGCGGGACCACCTGGACGACGAGATCCACGCCTACAGGCAGCCCTCCCTTCACCCACGTGCTTGCTGTGCATACAGCCACCCCTACCTTTATCTTCATGTTTGCAAGCCATGCCGGCTGGAAGCTGCGGCCCCGGGGGGGGGGGGGGGCTTGTTGTCAGCCCCGCAGCGGGGCTCCTGTACTTGCTGGAGCCTGAGGCCGGGCTGCACGCTGAGTCACAAGAGATGGCAAAGGGTCGCTGCTGCTGTGAGGCGTGCGCCGCGGCACCGTGCCCCTCCCCTGCCGCCCGGTCTGCCACTGCGGCTCCAAGGGGCAGCTCCTCGCCGCCTGCTGCAGCCCAGGCGTCCGGCCCCCTGCGCCGGAATTGACGGAAGAATGACAGGCTGTCCGGCCGCCGTGCCAGGGTGTTTGTCAACCCCAGCACGAGCGACGTGGTCGCGACGACCAGCGCCGAGGCGCTCGCGATGGGAAAGTGGCTCATCGCGGCGCGGCACCCGAGCAACGCCTTTTTCGAGCGCAGCTTCGCCAACGCGCTCATCTACGACACGCCGGCGCAGTTCGCCGAGCAGCTAAAGCACGCGCAGGTGCGGCTGCCCGGAGGGGGGGGGGGGGCTGCCTGCAGAAGGGCAGCCTGCCTGCTGCTGCAGTCCACCTCTATTGAACAAGGGAGAAGCAGCGCGTGACGGAGGCTGCCTGTGGACAGGCCGCGCTGCAATGCTGGGCGGCGGTGGGGCTGCCCACACATCGCAGTCCGCAACCAGCCGGGCAGAGAGCAGTCCAGCTCTCAGTCGGTGGCGCGGGGAGCTGCCAGCAGGCGCCGCTGCAAAGCCCATCTGCCGCTTGATGCTCGCCCGGCGGCGCAGGAGCACGACCCGGCGCCGTTGACGGCGGAGGAGGCGCGGCTGCTGACGTGGGAGGACGCGACGGAGCGCTTCCTGGACGCGGCCGCCATCTCGGAGAAGGAGTGGCCGACGCGGCTGAGCGCGGCGCGCAACGCCGTCTTCTGGCCCATCCTCAACGCCGGCACGGCAAGCCCCCCAATGACACACGCCAGAGCTGCTCGCGGCTGCGGGGCCTGCGCCGGCCTCTGGTTGGCAAGGAGGCGCCCGGCAAGGCAGTGCTGGCGGGCAAGCGTGCGGGTCATGCGTCCCTGTCGGCTCGAGTAGACACTGCAGCCGCACAGCGCCAGGGACTGAAGCTCTCGTATGCAAGTGGGGGCCGCGGGTGCCGACTGTCTCGTCGCGAGTGGGCCTTCAGGCCGCCTCCTGCAGCCCCCTGCACTGAGCCTTTCTCTCCCTTCTGTGACCCCCTCACAGGGCATTGAGGCGATCCGGCGAGTCATCGGCGCCGGCCGCAACACCGTGCGGACGCCCGAGGACCTGGAGTCGTGGGACCCGGCCGGCGGGCAGGCGGCGGCCGACTGGGCCTCAGCGCACCTCAGCCTCGGCTACAACCAGCCGCGCATGCTGTAGGCCGCCCTAGGTGCCGCAGCTGCGTCTTTTGTGGTGAGTTTCAAAACGTGGAAGGCTGGAAACGTGGTGAAAGAGACGACTTTTTGAAAAGTCACCGGACGAGCGAGGAACAAACTGCGTCCACAGCGATCTGAGGAGTTTCCTGGGCGCACTTTTGGACTAGCCAGGCAGCTGCCAGACGGGGGAGGCGGTATGCCTTCAAGCATCGGGTCAGGGCTGCACAGGCCCTTTCCGCGTCTGCGCTGTGCTGTGAAGTGCCGCCACGAGGGGTGGGGGACCAAGCAAGCAGCGGCCGCTCAGACGGTCAGGTGCGTGCGCAGCAGCTGCCCGGCAAGCTCAACGGCGCCCGAGGTGCGGTAAATCAGGCACAGGTTGTGCGCAGCCTCCCGCCGCAGATCCACCGCGCCCGCCGGCAGCGGCCGCCGCAGCGGCCGGGCGAGCGGGGCGGGCGCAGGCGCTGCCAGCGCGCGTTGGTACCAGGGCACCGCCAGGTGGACCAGGCCCAGCTGCTGGGCGGCCCTGCCCAGGTTGTACAGCGCCTCCTGCTCGTTGCCGCGCCGCTGCGCATACGCCTGCGAGGCAGCGGCGGCCATGTTTGTTGACCCCGGGCCGAGGGGAAAAGAATTGGTGCAAAACTCCCTCCTGGCCACGCCATAGGTTGGGGACAGGGGGCTGGAACGCCGCAGGCTGGAACGCCGCACGGGAGATCAAAGTCGGGGAAAAGGGATGCGGCACGAGGGTGGCGAATGAGGGGGAAGGGGAATGCCGCACGAGAGGGGAAAGACGGTGAGGGACGCCGCCTCATGAGAGGGGAAATTGAGGTGAAGGAGGCACGGCATTTTGCGAGGGACATGCAGAGTGGATAGCTGGGTAGGTTGGCAGGGCTGTCCAGCAGGAGGCGCGCCTGCAGGAAGGCGAAAGCGGCCAGCACCGCTCGATCCCGGTCCGGCACGCGTCGGCTGGCCGCCTGGCTCAGGTGCGCGACCGCCAGGCACAGCAGCGGCAGCGGCGCCTCCGGCTGCGCCGCGTGCGCGGCGCCGTACTCTGCCGCTGCCCGCGCGAGCGCGTTCTGCGAAGCGGGGCGGCGGCGGGGCGAGTCAGACGCTGGTCCCGTACACCCCCAGCCGCTTAGCAGTGTTCAGTCTGGGCAGCAGCTCCGGCTCAGAGAGAAGGCGGCGCACGCTGAAGGCCAGGCAGTGCCCGTGCATGAGCGCGAGCGGCGCGCAGTCAGGCTCCGCGGCCCGCAGCGCCGCGACGACCTTCTGCAGCGGGCGCAGGCTGCCGGAGCGCGCGGCCACCTCCGCGGCGGCGTTCCAGACGGGCGCCGCGCCCGGCCAGTGCTCCGCCACAAAGCGCAGGTGGTGCGTCGCGAGCGACGGCTCGCCGGCCGCCAGCGCCGCCTCGGCCGCAAACATGCGCAGCGCGTCCTTGCGGGACCTGCGAGGGCAGCGGGCGCGCTGAGCCGCCGGGCTGCACACCCCGTTCGGCGGCGGCACAGGGTGGTGCGCGCAGCAGGGGAGGCTGGCAGCGAGCAACCCGGGAGTCCTGGACGGCAGGTGCGCGCCTGTCGCCAGCCCGCTTGCCGGCCGTCAGCTTGCTGACGCACTCGGACAGCACCTCTGCGGCCTTGAGCGGCCGCCCGCTCTGCAGCAGCACGCGCGCGACCTGCCGGCACGCGCAGGCCCGCCCCTCAGGCGCTGCCGCCTTCCCCTCCCCCCTTTGGATTCTTGGCGAGCCTCGTGGCAGGGCAGTGAGGTTTGCCGCGGCGCAGAAAGCCCGCGAGCCGCGCAGACAGCCAAGCAAAAGCTTTGGGGCCGGTGGCAGGCAGCCGCAAAGGACACATTTCCGAGGCAGGCAGCAGGCCCCGCTGGCGCGCGCCTGCAGCACGGTCTCGTACTGCTCGTCGCTCCGCACGATGTCGGACAGCAGCGCGGGCGCCCGCTCGGGTGCCTGCCCGGCCGCCGCGCCGCCGCTCCCCTGCCTGCCCTTGCCCTTGCCCCACCTTTTAGTCACGTAGCCCTGCAGCCGCGCCGGAAGCCGGCGGATCAGTCGCTGGCAGCTGAGGCCCAGCTCCTGCGGCGCCCTGCTGGCAGCGTGCCGCGAGGGGCCTCCGCTAGGTGCGCATGCGGTGCGCCAAAACCAGTGCAGCGGCCACAGTTGGAGCCCGGCAGTGCTGCAGTGTGACTGGCAGCTCACGGCTCACGAGCACTGCGGGCGCGAGAGCGGCGGCTCGCCTTGAACACCGCGTCCTCGCCTTCGCCGGCCTCCTGCTGCTGCTGCTGCTGCCGCCTGCGCGCCTGCGCCACCAGCCGCGCCTGCCGCGAGTCCTTGCGGCCGGCGCCGGCCTGCCGCAGCGAGGCGTCCACCACCGGCATGATGGCTTCCAGGTAGCCGTCCTGCGGGAGTTACGGCCGC
>BHFV01000562.1:0-20742 GCA_003568905.1 Trebouxiophyceae sp. KSI-1
CCCGGGGCTCAGGGAGCCGGGCATGTGGACAGTCAGGAGTCCAGGTGAAGATCCTCTTGCTCAATGCTTGCCACTTTATCACACAGGTCTCCACAGCCGGCGACAGCGGCAGATGTTGGCGTCAGCTGCTCCGGAACGGCTGCCGCCGAAGAGATGCTCCATTGCAACCAGAGAGTACCCTGACAGGTGACAGGGGCGCCAGTGGTGCGACTGACTCCACACATGCGAGGCTGCTGCGCAGTATCCACCAGTGCCTGCGCTGCCACGGTAGTAGCATAGGTAGCCATATGCGACCAGAGCTGTCTAGCGTCTCGTAACAGCAGCCCCACGGTTGTACACGGTTGTGCCGTCCCCTAAAAGCGGCCGGCAACCAGCAGCGCTCCTCCTGCAAGAACGGCAGGCCACCATCTAGGTGTCAGGCTGGGCTGGCAGCTCTGCTGGCCTCTGGTTGTTCTCTTTGATCGCACTTCTGAGACGCCATTTTCCAGCCTGCACCAGACAGTGGCAGGCAGAGCTGGTTAGGGACACCACGTTTCAGGCAATCGCACCGGCGACCGGCACTGCCGCTGGATCAGGCGTCCGCAAATACTAGCACAGAGCCTTTAGATGCGAGGCTGGAGGCCAGCGGGACAGCCTGCAAGGAGGGCCTGCCCCACACACCTTCCAAGAACATCAACACTGCATTTTGCCTGGTCTGCTGACAAAAAAACAGGTCCAGCTGAATGCCCTGCTGGCAGCAGGATCTTGCTGCTAATCACTGGTGAGCCTCAGCACCACAGCGGCTGCTGGGCATCGGCTCGCCCAGGGAGGTGTGCCACTCAGCCCTGCTTCGATTCTCTGCCCCACTCGCCAACAGGAACACGCTGTGCGGTTTTACATGCCTTCTCGAAGTGCTCAAAAGCGAGTCACGCCTGCGAGAGCACTGTTATCGCGTTTCGGAGATCCCGAGGATGTCGGCATGCCGTCGCGCGGCAGGCCGTTGGGAGGCATTTGAGCGGCTCATCTGCTCCTTTGTGAGGACCTGTAGGCCTCAAGAGCATGGTGACGACGCGCAAGCGCAAGCGTGGTGCGCAGAGCCCCTTCTTCTCGTTAGAGCAGGGCGCCCCGGCTGTTGCCTCACATACTATTAGTGCCGGGCTGCAGACAACCCCGCGGTGGCGGCCGCCTTGGCGGCAGAGGCGTTGGAGGCATCCTCTGACTCGGAGCCAGAGACAGAGGCGGCGGCCCCGCCGCGCCGTGCAGCATCAGCGGCCAAGCGCAATGCCCCCAAGAAGAAGAAGCGCAAGATGGCGCTGCTCAAAGGGCTGGCTGGCCCCAGCCAGGAGGTCTGCCTCAGCCTCAGGCTTGCGCGTTGTGTTTTAAAATGTCATTGGTTTACACCAAGCTCGCAGTATGCGTGAGTCGGGTCTAATGGCGTTCGCACACACGCAGAGAGGCCCGCTGGAGGGCGAGCCAACGACTGACGACGAGATGACCAGCCCTGGAGGAGGTGCCAAATCGGAGCTTTTGTCCCCCTCGCAGGCCATCGCGCAGTACAAAGGCAGACTATCTCCCCTCACTTTTTGGCATTTCTCCAGCTGCAAGGCCTTGGGCAGGTTGCTGACCTGCTTTAGCTGCTTTCACTGCTGCAGTCCCCAAGCGGGAGCTGATGAAGCTGACGATGGAGCCCAAGTGCTTCTCAGCGCGCTACAAACGGTCCACGAACTGCTTCCGCCGGTGCGTTGTTGCCAAGCGGTCCAGAGGCAGAGCCCACCACCTGCACTCTTGTGCCCTGGGCAGGCGCTGAGCCTCAGTGAGGGCCGCAGCGTCGACGTCATCCGCCTTGCGCGCAAGCTGCGGCGGGAGGAGGCGTGGCGCAAGGCACGCCTTCTTTGCCTGATCCACTCGCAACCTGCCTCGCCCGCACACCAGGCCTGAAACACAGGGCCCTGCTACTAAAGCTCGCCAACCACGGGCGCAGGAGCATGCGGAGGAGATCGCTGCTGAGCAGCGGCGGCAGGCGCGCGAGCGGGCGGTGCAGACTGCAGCTGAGGCGCGCGAAGTGGTTGGCAGATTTGCGAGTGGAGGTGAGGAGCCCTGCAGCAGCCGCAGCGTGAGCCGGGCCTGGCGCCTGGTGATGCCGCGCCTGCGTCTGGACGACGACTTGAGCCTGGTGCGCTGCCGCCACCACATTCTGTCAGATTCCGCCTTCTCCCGGGCTTGCATTGCGCCTGCAGACTGACCCGCTCGCCTCGCTGGCCCGCAGGACGATAAGGACTTTTGCGGCCCCTCAGTCGTCATCCGCCGCTACCTGATGCTGGCCGCCACCTGCAAGGAGCTGAGGGGCCTGGTGCTGCGCGAGGCACTGCCCACGCTGGCCGCCCGCATGCCGCCTGCCATCTTCGCGGCACTGCGTGTGACTGGCGATCTGGACCTGCGCCCGCTGCTGCGCCAGCTGCTGGCCGATCCGAGCGCCTGCAAGCTGGGTGACCTCAAGGCAGGGCGCTCCTTGTTGGCCACATGATTTTTCCACGTACTGGCAGCTGTTTGATGCAACTCGAAGCATTGCTACCTGCAGGCGGCAGCAGGCCAGCTGTCCACACCGGAGGAGCGCATCAAGAAGGGCGGCACCAAGCCCGAGCTCATCCTCAACCTCCTGAGCTTCCTGGGCCTAGAGTCTCCTGCCGCCATTCCGCTCGAGCTCCTCCTGGCGGTCAAGTGCGAATCCCCGATTAGCTTGCTGCAGCAGCTGCTTATGTGAGGCCAGCAAGAGCGTTTCAAGCCGCATGTGTCCGGTTCTAAGCAACAGTCATTGCACACCGCCCCATACAAGTCAGCAAGCACCACGGTGCTCTTCAATGCAGCGCGACTTGTGGGTCCCCAGCCAACAACTGAAGTCTGGCCTCCGGCAGGCTCGAGCGACGGCTGCTCTGCTACAGCTACACGCTGCTGTGGCGCATCGGGCGGCAAGGCCCGGCAGCACTCGGGCTGTCAGACAACAAGCGCTGCCGTCTGCAACTGCGCGACGGAGTGACCAGCGTCTTTGCCGCGCGCGCGTTCATCTCCAAGGTGCCTTCCTCCCCTGCCCAGCCGCCTCAGCCTGCCCCTCCCGGGGGATCCCCGCATCAGACTCACTGGAGCTTCCAAATGCAAAGCTCTTCAGCAGCACAACAACACTGAGCAGCACACCAGGAGGCGCAAAGAGGGCGAGCTGAGGACAAGCGATCCGTGCCGCAGGAGTTCGGAGTGCACTGGCCTGCCGACTGGCGGCAGCTGGTGGCCCGCTTCCAGGCGCTCGAGCAGCGCGAGCGTCACGAGCAGCAGCAGCAGCAGGCCGAGCGCGAGCGCAAGGCGCGGGAGCGCGAGCGCCAGGCAGAGGAGCGCGCTCTCGTGTGGCAGGCGGAGCAGCGGCGGCTGGCCCAGGAGCGGCAGGAGCGGCTCAGGGAGCAGCAGCAGCAGGAGCGGCTGTGGTGGCAGCAACAGCATCAGCAGCAGCAGCAGCAGCAGCAGCAGCAGCAGCAGGAGCAGCAGCAGCGCTGGCTTCAGGAACTGCAGCAGCAGCAGCAGCGCTGGCTTCAGAAGCACTACCAGGGCGACGAGCTGGGCACATTCCTGGCAGCAGTGTGCGAGCCGCGCAGCGTCTGCGTCTGCCCCATGCGCAACACGTTCAGCCCAAACTGCCTCCACCGTCTCTGCCGCACCTGCTGCGCGCGCATGGCAGGGCTCGGCGCCTACGGCTTCTGCGCGCGCCACCAGTGCGGGCGCGCGGCCGGCAGCGCCCCCGCCCAGCCAGTTGCCGCCCAGTCGGCCGCCGCGCAGACCCCTCAGCCGCCGGGCGCAGCCCCCGCCAGCGGCACCAGCCTGGGTGCCAGCGGCAGCTCCAGCGCAGTCGCAGCCCTGCTTGCGCGGGCGGCAGCTGACCAGCCCGCCGCGGCGCCAGCAGCAGAGCGCACCGAGCAGGAGGCAGCCGAGCCGCGGGCGGCAGCAGCCCGGCAGGAGGCTCAGCCGGACGACAGCAGCAGTGCCGTGCGGTCAGGGCAGCCGCTGCTGCAGCAGGGCCAGCAGGAGCTGCCGGGCGGCATGCAGCAGCCCTGAGCCTGTCTGAATGTGTGTTGTGTGCATAGTTTTTCTGTCCCAGCCTGCTGCTGCGCAGCCCTTGGCCCCGCGTTCCTGCTTTAGACCGAAGAGTGAGGCAGCGGCTGTCAAGCAGTGTTGCATGCTGCCCGCACTTGTACAGATATCTGCTTGTGCTGCCAGCTCAAGGCCCACGCAAACTTGTTGCATGCTGCCTCAAGCTCGTGCAAGGCACCGGCAGGAACTGAGACGTGCCCCCCAGAGCATGTGCCTCTTTTTTGAGAGTGTAATTTGATGAGCAGCGGGCATCACGGGTTCGCCTGCCCTGCAGCGCTTTCTCGCCGCCACGAACCCGGTTGCAGGAGCCGCGGCAGCTGCAGCCGTGTCGCCTGGCAGATGCAAGTGCAAGGAAGGGTCTGATGACGACCGCCGTCTGCTCACAGCAGCCATGGGTGCAAGCCTCACACTACAGCAGTCCACAGAAAACGGAAGAAATGAGGGCCCGGCCGCCTCCGCGGGCGGCAGAGCGCGCGCATTTGTGGAAAAGCAGGCCTGCAAGAATCGAGCGCCTGCTAGGCTTGATGTTGCGCAGCGCTGGTTGTTAGGAAGCGCTGCTTACCAGCCGACCAGACTTTCTCCTTGGAAAGGTAGCGCCTGCAGGCTCGAGGTTGTGAAGCGCTGCTACAATCTGCTGAAGAAAAGCCTTAAGGCTCTTGCAAGCACTGCCTGGCAGACACAACGCGGCTGCCTTGCAGCAGACCAGCCGCATATGTGAATTAACGCAGGTGGGTGGCGAACCCTCCCAGCCAAGCTTGCTGCCCTGTAGGCACGCGACAGCAGCCAAACCCGTGCTGCTGCTCGCCACCGCTCACATTCGTTCAGCAAGTAGGGGGTACTAACGCCGCCGCGGACATAAAGCCCTCCGCGGCGGCCAGGCGCTTTGCAACTTGGCACTGACGCATTTGCTAGATCTCCAGGATCTCTAGCTGCTCCTGCGCCTCGCGAAAGCGTCTTAGGCAGCGGGCTCCAGGAGCATGCATCGCTCATTTGCATGCAGGTTGACAGTTGAGAGGTGATCTGGCGAGCTCGTTTGCGCACAGCTTTCATTATGCAGGGCGCCGGCCGCCTGGCTTCGCGGGTCGGCGAGGCGCTGCTGCCACATTCGCATGCCGCCGGCCACGCCTCCTTCGCCCGCGTCTGCTTCGGCGCGGCAGTGAGCGGGCGGAGGTGCAGCCAGAGGCACGCCCGGCACGCGCATAGTCGGACTGTGGCTGCCAGCACCGCTGAAAAGCCAAAGCAAAAGGCGAAAGCCGATGCCAAGGTGCCAATCCTGCTCCGCTCTGGCCCGTCTGGCTATTTCACCGACGGCAAGTGGCAGCAGAAGCAGTCTCTGACAGGTGACATGCGCGCGGTAGGCCAAGTACGAGGCGGTGATCGGCATCGAGTGCCACATCCAGCTCAGCACGCGCACCAAGGCCTTTTGCCGTTGCAAAAACGAGTATGGCGCGGCGCCCAACACGCACGTTTGTCCAGTTTGCCTGGGCCATCCGGTGCGCCCCCGCCCTTCCCCTCCACTGCTCTCGAGCCTCCGGCCGCATGCACTCACACTTGCAACGCTGCTCGGCCGCAGGGCACGCTGCCGGTGCTGAACGAGGAGGTGCTGCGCAAGGCGGTGACTGCCGGCCTGGCACTCGACTGCGAGATTGCCGCCATCTCTGGCTTTGACCGCAAGCAGTACTTTTACGCGGACCTGCCAAAGGGGTACCAGATCACGCAGTCGGCCGTGCCCATCGCCGCCAACGGTGCCTGCTCTCGCCCCGCCTTGCCTCGGCTGCAGGCAGCTGCTTGTGCTCGTTTCAGCCACTGAGCTGGAGTCCGCTGTCGCCGAGCTGCAGGCAGCATAGAGGTGGCGCTGCCGGACGGCAAGACCAAGCGGATCGGCATCATCCGGGCGCACATCGAGGAGGACGCAGGCACGCCCTCCTGATCCGAGACCCACCTGCATGCGGCAGAACAGGCCTCCCTCCACCAAGGCTCTGTCCCTGAGGCCTGGCTACTGCCTGTGTGTGACTCGCAGGCAAGCTGACGCACAGCGGCGCCGACCAGCTGTCCGGCTCCAGCCACTCGCTGGTGGACTACAACCGTGCGGGTGCGGCCCTCCCTCCCTTTTAGCCGCAGCTGCGCGGCAGGGCAGAACGCTGCCCTCGAGGCAAAAGTGGTTTTGCCGAGGGGCTGCTGAAGCTGGCCGCAGGCGTGCCGCTGCTGGAGGTGGTGACTGCACCCGACTTGCGGTCGGCGGCCGAGGCGGCGGCGTACGGAGCGGAGCTGCGGCGGGTGGTCACCTTTCTGGGCATCTCCAACGGCAACATGCAGGCGCGTGGGCGTCTCCCTTCCCTGCACGCTCGCTGTGCAGCCGCGCAGCTGTTCTCGATTTGCCTCTCTGGCAGCCGGCATGAATCATCGAAAATGAGGACTCTCGGCGCTGCCGGTGACTCCTCGGCACTGTCGATGGCTTGCGCATGAGCTGCCTCTAGCAATCGCGCTGCCTCCCACAACCGCTCCAAACCTAGCGGAGCTGAAGAGCGCCTGCCGAATGGGCCGTGCTTGCAGAGCCACTCGGGTCCTGTTCAGTGCAAGTGTCTGGTTGCCACCTGTCGTTGCCTCTGGCAGGACGGCAGCATGCGGTGCGACGTCAACGTGTCGGTGCGGCCCAAGGGGCAGGAGGCGTTCGGCACGCGGGTGGAGATAAAGAACATGAACAGCTTCAGCGCGATGCAAAAGGCGATAGAGTTCGAGATCGGCCGCATGGCACGCCCTTGCCCTTCCCCCTGGCTCCCCTGGCCTTCACAGAGGGCAATTGACAGCTTTGCCCAGGCACACAACCGCTGGAGGCAGGCAGCTGCAGGCTGCTTCCCCCATTACGCCCACCAGTGCGAGCTCTTGCAGAGCAGAGGCGCCAACGGCAAGCTTGCTCGCAGCAGGCAGCAGCCGCCTCGCGACATGCCAGTGGAGTTCCTCGCGTCTGCCTGCCTGGCTGCCCATGCAAAGCGCAGCGAGACGGGAGCCCGCCTTGCCGCCACGTGCCGTAGAAGCGAGGGGCGTCAAGCCAGGCTGAGCTGCGCCTTTTGAATGGCCGCAGGTGGGCCTGCTGGAGGAG
Source organism: Trebouxiophyceae sp. KSI-1 (assembly GCA_003568905.1). Classification (NCBI taxonomy): domain Eukaryota; kingdom Viridiplantae; phylum Chlorophyta; class Trebouxiophyceae; species Trebouxiophyceae sp. KSI-1. Next base: position 7,211 of record BHFV01000562.1, read on the forward strand.
GGCAGGGGCGCCGAGATCGTGCAGGAGACGCGGCTGTTCGATGAGTCGTCGCAGGCCACCAACAGCATGCGCACCAAGGAGGGCCTGGCCGACTACCGCTACTTCCCCGAGCCCGACCTGGCCGCCCTGGACGTGCCGCCCGAGTTTGTCGAACAGGCCAGGGTGCGTGGGCGGCGCGCAGAGCTTCTCGGCTCCCAATTCTTTTGCTGCGCCGACCGCCAGCTTTGCAAGTATCCCAAGCATCAGCAGAAGCTTTACTCTTGCAAAAGGGGCAAAATGCAGCACCGACGATGCTGGGGGAGCCCGCAGGGGATGGCAGGCAAGGAAGCTGTCGTTCCTGGCGCCCTGCTTCTTGCCTGGGAAGAGCGCCGGCGGTTGTTTGTGCGGGGGCCGAATTGATGACGACTGGCTCAGTGACCTTCTGGAGTCTTAGGCTTCCCTCGCTTCAGGGGCTGTCTTGCTAGGCGGGCTAAACAGGCAGCTCACCCGGTGGGCAGGCCCCTGAGCCCCTGGTGGGTCTGCCGGCAAGCGGGGCTGTCAGCTGCGCCACCATTGTGAGGCTCACCTTGGGAAGAACAAGATTGAAGGCCGAGAGCTGCTCGCAGGCGGACATGGCGGAGCTGCCGGCCAGCTTCCGGGCCCGCTTCCGCGGCCTGAAGCTGCCGCCCGCGGACGTCCTGGTGCTCGCGGACGAGCTGCCCACCGCACAGTACTTCAGCGCAGTGCTGGAGGCGGGCGCGCCGGCAAAGGCGGCCGCCAACTGGGTGATGGGCGACGTCATGGCGCACTGCAAGGTGCCGCCTCCCCTCCTTTTGTATCTCGCAGGGAGAACGGCTGCTTGGGTGCGTTTCGATATTTGAATTTGGCGGGAAAGGGGCGACCTTGGCAGCACGTTTTGAAATTCGAATCGGTCATGCTTGTCCCTTGTACACCAGCGTGAGAGGTGAGTGGGCTGCTGGGACGCAGGAGTCCAAGACGAAGATGGGCGACCTGGCGCTGGCGCCCGCCACGCTGGCCGAGATGGTGGCGCTGATCGAGGACGGCACGATCTCGGGCAAGATCGCGAAGCAGATCCTGCCGCAGCTGCTGCAGGTGCGCCTGCTTTGGATAAGCGAAACTCAAGCCCTCGGGCCGTCACCGCCGCCAAGTGGCCATCCTGCCTTCTGCTTTCGGTTTTGTTTCGCGAAGAAAGAGCGTGCACCTGGCTGTGCAGCTGCCTACACCCGAACTGCAAGCGTGCTTCTTAAATTGACCAGGGGGGCTATTTCGGCAGGGCGAGGCGGCTGACGGCGTCCGGGAGTTCGTGGAGAGCCGCGGGCTGGCCCAGATCTCGGATCCGGTGCAGATCGGCGAGATGCTGGATGCCGTAATCGCGGAGCACCCCGCAGAGCTGGAGCAGTTCCGGGCGGGCAAGACCAAGCTGCAGGGCTACTTCTCGGGGCACGCTTTTCCTGCCGCTCAAGGGCTTGGGAGGCGGGATCAGGAACCTGCCAAGTGGCTGAGGGCTGTGGCGGTGCTCGCAGGCTGGCCATGAAGGCGTCCAAGGGGCGCATGAACCCGGCGCTGATGAACAAGCTGCTGGCGGAGAAGCTCAAGGGCTGAGCTGTCACCGGTCGTGCTGCGAATTGAATTGAGGGTTGGACATAGGGTTGAAGCTCTAGAATCCCCGCGGCTTCTAGAATCCCCATCGTGTGGCGCAAAAAAAGCACAGCACCGTGACAGCGCCTGCATTGCCAGGCCGCCTCCTGAGCACTTGCTCCGATCAGTGTCGCCCATCATGGCAGCCGTCCAGCGCGAGGGGCAGAGGAAGGTGCCGGTCACGATGCTCAGCGGCTTCCTGGGCGCCGGTGCGCGGCCCGCTGCCGGATCTATCCTGCAAGAAGCACGATTTGTGCCTCTGACAGCCGGAGCTGCCGCCACGACTCGTCCCGCCCGCAAACTGGCGGGCGGCATCAGCGGATTGGCATCACGTTTTTTTCACCGGCCTTAAGACCTTCAAGAGGCGCGACTCAGACTATTTACTGCAACCGCAGGCAAGACGACGCTGCTGCGCTACCTTCTGACCCAAAACGAGGAGCGCATCGGCTGCATCGTCAACGACGTCGCCAGTGCGCCTCCAGCAACGCACATTTCGGCGCAAATAGTGGTCAAAGTCACTTGTTGGCTGATACGAGCCCATATCTTTGTTACCAGCCGGCCTGAGCCTCCGGCTGTTCCCCAACTTGCAGGCGTGAACATCGATGCCAAGCTCATCCGCAACGACCGCGGCACCAAGGACAAGGACGCGCCCAACACGACGTCGGACCTGGCCGACACCATCGAGCTCGCCAACGGCTGCGCCTGTGCGTCCTTTTCTCCGCCCTGTCATTCCCCTGCTTCCAGGAAAGAGAGGCAGGCGAATCACCGGCGGCACGCGCCACCTGTGCAGGCTGCAGCATCCAGGACGAGCTGCTGTCCAGCTTTGAGCAGCTGCTGGCGCTGGCCGACCAGCGCGGCTTCACCTACGACCGGTCCGCCCCTCCACGCCTGCCCTTCCAGGCCTCACCACCCCCATTTCTCTATTTCTCAGACGCACCTCAAGGCCCCCCGCTTTTGCTCATCAGCTCGACGAGCACGCTGCGCTCAGGCCTCAAGCAAGCCGCTCCCCACCGCCTGCCGCCACCCGCTCCCTGACATCTCCCCCCCGTCCGCGTCCGCGCAGCTTTGTGCTGGAGAACAGCGGCGTGGCCGAGCCGCAGAACCTGCGCGACAAGTTCCAGGAGGCGGCGCTGGAGGGCCACCCGGCGATGAGCCGCATTGCGCTCGACAACCTGGTCACCGTCGTCGACTCGGGCACCTTCCTGAAGGACTACGCCTCGCGCGCGCCCCTCGCGGCTCGGCCGGACCTGGGCGAGGGCGGCACGCTGCGGCCGGTCGTCGACCTGCTGGTGGAGCAGATCGAGTGCGCGGCCCGCACTGCAGCTCCCCATCCCTCTGCTGACCAAGCAGCAGTTCCGCGCTTCGTGCTTATGGGCGGTGGTTGAGGGCGGCATGTGGCCGTCTTGGGAAAGGGGGCAGCTGGCACGCCTGCCTCGCCAGACTGCTGCTTGGTGGATGAGGGGGGCTTCCCTCTGCTGCCCCTGTCCCGGCCCCACTCGTGCAGCTGCCAGAGTGGTCAGCGCCGCCCGCCTGCGGCCGCACAAGGCTCCCGTGTGGCTCCCGCCTGTAACCCCCGCATGTAACTCCTGCAGGTGCGCGGACCACGTGCTGCTGAACAAGCGCGACCAGCTGAGCGAGGCAGAGCTGGCCTCGCTGCGGGACATCGTGAAGCAGCTCAACCCGATGGCCAAGGCAAAACCCTCCTTGCCCCTCGGCAATCTGAGAGGCTGCAGTGCCGCTGTTCCGCGAGGAGCGACTGGGCCGAGCAGCTGTGGGGCTCCTGCCTGCACAGGCCTTTGCCTGCGCTGGCTGCCGCCAGAGCTCAGCTTGCGAGCGAGTGCCGGTGGCAGGCGGCCAGCGCCGTACCCTGCGCATGTTGCTGCTCACATCAGCATCGCGCAGCTAGCTTGTCCATTCCAGCAGCAGTTGGCTTCGGGGCAAATCGGAAGAATCGGACACGACACGTTACTCACTCAAGTGCCGCCTGTGCAGGTCGAGACCTGCGAGCAGGGCCGCGTGCCGATCCGGGAGGTGTTTGGCCCCGAGGCCAAGGGCATGGTCGGCCACATGAACACGGAGGGGCAGCACCGCGGCGCCGTCGCGGCCGCCAAGGCAGCCGCCGCCGCCAAGCCGGCCGCGCCCGACGGGCACTCCCACGGGCACAGCCACGAGCACAGCCACGAGCACGAGGGGGAGCACTGCGCTGAGTGCGACGGCAGCCACCCGCCCGGCGAGCACAAGCACGCTCACGGGCACGGGCACGAGGGGCACAGCCACGCGGGCCACAGCCACGGGCAGCGGCAGGAGACGACGGCGGCCGCCCGCTTCGGCATCCGCTCGTTTGTCTACTCGCGCCGCCGCCCCTTCCACCCGCAGAGGCGCGACCCTCGCTCCCCCCCGGACCCCATGCCCCAGCCGTCCTGGCTGTCCCAGGCAGGCGCTGCGCTGCCGCCTCGCTCTGCCGGCGATGCCACCTGTTCGTAAGCTGCCATTCGACTCCCTCCTGCTTCTGGTCTGTAACTGACGTAACTGGCGTAACTCCCGCCCGCAGGCTGCGCGACCTGGTGCTGCGCTGGCTGCCGGTCGCCCAGAACTCGGCGCTGGAGGGTGGCGACGCGGCGCCCGAGGGCGACTCGCCCATCCGGGCGGTGCTGCGCTCCAAGGGCTTCATGTGGATGGCGTACAGCCACCAGAGCGCCTTCTACTGGAGCCACGCGGGGCTGCACTTTGAGATCCGCGACGAGGGCGACTGGTGCGCGGCATCTCCGCCCCCTCTGCTACGCCAGTCACAACGGGGCTTCTCCCCTTTGCCGCGGCAGTCACTGCACGGCAGTTACAGTGCTTCCCTCTCCTGCGACACTCACGGAATCCCCGCCGCAGTGTGTGCTGCATGCGGGCTGCAGGTGCCGGCTGCGTTGCAGGCATTGTTCCCGTCTGCTCGTGGCCCAAGCAGCAGCATCGTCCAAGGCAAACGGTCCTAGATGCATCGTCGAACCTCACAGGCTCCTCGCTGAGGCAGACCTCTGTCCGCCCGCACGCAGGTGGGCTGCCGTGCCTGACTCAGAGTGGCCCACCGACCCGGCCGCCCGCGCGGTCGTGCTCTCCGACTTTGACCTCGAGACCGACATGGGCGACCGGCGCCAGGCGAGCCTTTCCTCCGCCCTGGCTGCCCGGCCCCCACACGACGTCCTCTGACAGGCCATGCCGGGGCATCTCGCGGCCCGCGCGCTCACCTCATGCTCGTGCTTGTGTTCCCATGCGTCCTGCCGCCAAGAAAGACCCAGTTTGCAAAGGCTGGTGCCTAATGACTAATGATTTGTGACGGCCGACTCATGCCAAACATGTGTGTGTGCGCGGCAGGAGATCGTGTTCATCGGCGCCGGCATGGACCAGGCGGCCATCGCCAAGCAGCTGGACGGCGCGCTGCTGAGCGACGAGGAGCTGGCCAAGTACCGGGAGCGCTACGCGGCGGTGCGGGCCCGCTGTGGGAGTTACTGAACATCTGCAGGAGTTACAGTCTCAGCATGCCTAGGGAGAGTTGGGCGCAGCCGCAGCTCCCGAGCAAGTCAGCAGGGGGAGGCTCCTGCAGGCTCGAGGCCGGGCTAGGCGCGGGGCAGCTGCTGCCTTCCCTGGCAGCACTAGGTCAGGGGCAAAGCCACGGGCACCTGCTGGTGTGCCTGCGTCTCGGCAGCAGCAGGAGGCGAGCGCTGCGGCATGTGCCCGCAGGAGCCCGAGCCGGAGCACCCGGAGGTGCAGAAGCTGCGCGACCGCAGCAAGAAGCCGCGCATCTGAGCCGGCCCGGCGACCCATTCAAGGGCCACCAGCAACACCAAAGAGATGCCACTCAAGAGACCAATTTGAGCCGATTCGAGGCCGTGGCGAGGCACGGCTGCAGTGCCGTGGCTGCGCCGTGAGTTTCTGTTGCTTCTGTTTGGCTGACCTGCAGCAAAGAGCCGAGGGGACTGGCTGGCGGCGCCGGGGTGTGCATAGGACGGGACGCGGCCGGCCCGCGCCCCTTGCGGCGCCCGGCGGGGCCTCAGGCAAGCGCGTGCATTGTGGAAGCCTAGCAGGCGCTTGGTTCTTGCAGGCCTGCTTTTCCACAAAATGCGCGCGCTCTGCCCGCGGAGGCGGCCGGGCCCTCGTTTCTTCCGTTTTCTGTGGACTGCTGTAGTGTGAGGCTTGCACCCATGGCTGCTGTGAGCAGACGGCGGTCGTCATCAGACCCTTCGTTGCACTTGCATCTGCATCTGCCAGGCGACACGGCTGCAGCTGCCGCGGCTCCTGCGACCGGGTTCGTGACGGCGAGAAAGCGCTGCAGGGCAGGCAAACCCGTGATGCTCGCTGCTCATCAAATTACACTCTCTCAAAAGAGGCACATGCTCTGAGGGGCACGTCTCAGTTCCTGCCGGTGCCATGCACTAGCTTGAGGCAGCATGCAACAAGTTTGCGTGGGCCTTGAGCCGGCAGCACAAGCAGATATCTGTACAAGTGCGGGCAGCATGCAACACTGCTTGCCAGCCGCTGCCTCACTCTTCGGTCTTAAGCAGGAACGCGGGGCCAAGGGCTGCTCAGCAGCAGGCTGGGACAGAAAAACTATGCACACAACAAACATTCAGACAGGCTCAGGGCTGCTGCATGCCGCCCGGCAGCTCCTGCTGGCCCTGCTGCAGCAGCGGCTGCCCTGACCGCGCGGCACTGCTGCTGTCGTCCGGCTGAGCCTCCTGCCGGGCTGCTGCCGCCCGCGGCTCGGCTGCCTCCTGCTCGGTGCGCTCTGCTGCTGGCGCCGCGGCGGGCTGGTCAGCTGCCGCCCGCGCAAGCAGTGCTGCGACTGCGCTGGAGCTGCCGCTGGCACCCAGGCTGGTGCCGCTGGCGGGGCCGGCGCCGCAGCAGGTGCGGCAGAGACGGTGGAGGCAGTTTGGGATGAATGCGTTGCGCAGGAGGCTGATGCAGACGCTGCGCAGCTCGCGCACTGCCGCCAGGAATGCCTCCAGCTTGTCGCCCTGGTAGTGCTCCTGAAGCCAGCGCTGCTGCTGCAGTTCCTGCTGCTGCTGCTGCTGCCGCTGCTGCTGCTGCTGCTGCTGCTGCTGATGCTGTTGCTGCCACCACAGCCGCTCCTGCTGCTGCTGCTCCCTGAGCCGCTCCTGCCGCTCCTGGGCCAGCCGCCGCTGCTCCGCCTGCCACACGAGAGCGCGCTCCTCTGCCTGGCGTGCACGCTCCCGCGCCTCGCGCTGAAGCTGGGCTTGCTGCTGCTGCTGCTGCTCGAGCCGCTCGCGCCGCACGAGCGCCTGGAAGCGGGTCACAAGCTGCTGCCACTCCGCGCCTGTGTGAACGTGGAACCACTGCAGCACACTGCTTGCCCTCAGCCCGCCTTCCATGCGCCCTTCAAGCGCCGCCTAAACCAACGACAAGCAACCATCTGCACGTTTCTACACTGCTCCACTGCTGCCACTCTCTTGTTGGCATGGCCATCCCTTGGCTCCAGTGCAAGATGCGGGCCGAGGCGGACAGGCACTTTGGAGATGAACACGCGCGCAGCAAACATGCTGGTCCAGCCGCTCCAGCCATTGCGCAGCCGCATGCGGCAGTGCTTGTTGTCAGAGAGTCCTAGCGCCGCCGGGCCTCGCTGCCCGATCCGCGCCAGCAGGATGTTGCCGTTGTTGCAGGGCAGTCGCCGCTCGTACCTGCCAGCAATCGAAGGGTGACTGTGGCTCTTGAGCTTGCGAGCACCATGCGCGCAGACTTTTGTGCGTTCATTTCCAGCGTGCTTTGCAGGCAATGCTGGCTGCCATCCAAACTTTGAATGCATGCACGTAGCAACACTTTCGCCAATCAAACGCAAGGAGCGAGGCCGCACTTGACGGCGAGCAGCAGCTCGAGCGGAATGGCGGTGGTAGACTGGAGGCCCAGGAAGCTAAGGAGGTTGAGGATGAGCTCGGGCTTGGTGCCGCTCTTGTTGACGCGCTCCGCCCGTGTGGACAGCTGGGCTGCTGCCGCCTGCAGGAGGCGGTGCTCTGAGATGCATCCGTCATTCAGTTGCAAGTACGAGGAGTCATCATGTTGCCAAGAAGGGGCGCCATGCCTTGAGCTCGTCCAGCTTGCAGGCACTCGGATCGGTCAGCAGCTGGCGCAGCAGCGGGCGCAGGTCCCTCTCGCCCGTCACGCGCAGCGCCGTGTAGACGGTCGGCATGCGGGCGGCCAGGGCGGGCAGCGCCTCGCGCAGCACCAGGCCCCGCAGCTCCTTGCAGGTGGCGGCCAGGCACAGGTAGCGGCGGATGACGACCGAGGGCCCGCAAAAGTCATCCGGGTCCTGCAGGGCAGCCAGATCATTCTGTCTGAAGTCTGAAAACGTGGGATGCTAGTCAAAGGGTAAGGGCGGCTAGGGCAGCGCGCCCGGCTCAGGTCATCAGCCAGACGAAGGCGGAGGCGCGGGAGCACCAGGTGCCAAGCCCGGCTGAGCCCACTGTCGCGGGGCTTCTTGTTGCCATCATGTGCAAAGCCGCCGACCACCTCCCGCGCATTCGCCGCCCGCTTGCGCGTCTGCTGCCGCAGCTTGGCAGCGATCTCCTCCTATATTAATGGCTGATATTTAATCCTGCTCACTCGATGGGGGACTCAGCCTGGAAGCCTTCTCCTCGGGTTCCTGACCTTGGACAAACCAGATCTCCACCAGCGTCGAGGCTTCTTCTTGGGAGCCCAGCGCTTGGCTGCCGTACGGGGTCGTTTTGGCGCCGCTGGCTCTGGTGCCGGCTCCTGCTGCGGCTATGAGTCAGAGGGCTCGGATCCCTCTTTGGCGGCCGCCGCGAGGTCGTCTGCAGCCCGGCACCGCGTGAGGAGGGGGGTGGCTGCAGCCTGGCAGGGCGAAGTGGCGCCGAGTTGCATACCTCGCTTGCGCTTGCGCGTCGTCACCATGCTCTCCGGGCCTACATAGCGCCGATGCCTGGCCAGTCAGCCGCTGAACGCTCACAGGCCGGTCATGCGACGGCATGCCGACATCCTCGGGATCTCCGAAACGCGGTGATAGCGCCATCGTATGTGCAACTCGCAAATGAGTACTGCGCATAGACATGTACCACCGCACAGCGTGGTCCTGTCGGCGATTTCGGCAGAGAATTCAACCGCAGTGCCGAGTGGCACACCTCGGTGCCTGGGCGAGCCGCTGCCCAGCCGCCGCCTTGGTGCTTGTTAGGCCTCGGCTAGAGGCAGCAGGATGGGGTTTGAGCTTCCAGATCAAGCTGCTTCATCCTTAGGCCCGGGAAAATGCAGATCTGCCCAGAAGCAGGATGGGTTACTGCCCTTATCAGGAGGGCATCTACCAATTGGGCAGCACGTTGCCGGTGGACGCCTGGGTCATGAAGGCGCGCATCGATGAGGTCTGGGGGGTGAACAGGCCACGGAACCGCTGACAAAGGGGGGCAAGCGCTGGGCACTGGGACACCATATGGAGCTCGTCGGACCTGCCACCAGGGCGCGGCGCACAGGGCCCGGGGCAGGCTCTCTGGGCGCGAGGAATGTCCTGCCAGCGGCCCAGCACGATGGGGAGGCCGTGGGAGGCCGTGCAGAAACGCACGAGGTGGGGGGTGGGGGGCACTATTGTAGACCGCCGCCTGCGGGCCGGAGCCCAGGCATGGCAAACAAGGCGGCATAGGTGTGCAGTGCAGCGCTTTGGGAGGAGCAATGCCGCCTGCTGGAGAACAGGCCCTGGGGGAAGGCCGCCCGCCGGCGCTCAAAGAGGTGGAACTGCAGCGCTGCGAGGTCAACGGCGGGCAGCGCGTTCAGGGAGACAGCATGCGCATAGCCAGGGCCGCCAAAAAAAAGTCAACCACCCAGCTGGTCCCTAAGCGCAGGACTGCGCTGTACAGTGCTGTAGCTGGTCGTTGAGGGCTCAGAAGACACGTGGGCAGTGAGAAGAGCCATTGCAGCAGAAGTAGGTTGGCCGTCACCTCTGCTGCCAGTGAGGGGGCAGCAAATTTCTCCTGGTCTCGAGCACGGGCTTGCAGCATCCAAGACGGATATGATCCTTTAATTGCATGAGTCGCTCTCGCCGGAAAGTGCCGTGGCAGCAGGCCTGGCGCAGCTGTTCCTGCAAAACAATGCAAGGCAGGCACTCTGCACATCAGATGCATTTCTTTGCAACGCGTTACAGCTGGCCAGTGACCCGCGCGCAGAAGTACAGCCGCTCGATCATCACAAAGATAGTGATGCATTCAAGCCAGCAAAAAAAGTAAAAGAAGCAGGGGCAGCGTGCATAGTTTTATGGCTCCTCACCACAATGTATGTACACGAAGCGGGCAGCATTCTCAGCGGCTGCGCGGCGTTTGCGGGAAAACCATTCGCACACATAATCAGGTATTGGCTGCCGCATACGGCTCAGCGGCTCTCGACTCCAGGCCCCAGGCAACTCCTGCCAGCCCTGCTACTATGTACGGCTGCCGCACTGGGCGGCACTGCTGCTGCCCGGCTGAGCATCCAGCTGCGCTGCTGCCATCCCCGGCATAGCTGCCTCCCGCTTCACGGCGCTCGCGTGCAAAGCTGCAACTTCGTCGGAGCTGCCGCTGGCGCCCGGGCTGCTGCCGCTGGCGGGGCCAGCACACAGCGGCGGCTGACGGGTCTAGGCGGTGGCTGGCTGGCTGGCATCTGGCTGGGTGGCGGCCGGGGGCAGGTTGTGGGCAGCTAGACTGCTGTCAGCTTACTGCCCACACCGGTGGTGCGGGCAGAAGCCGTGCGCGCCCATCCGCGAAAAACGAGTGCAGCAGGCGCGGCAGAGGCGGTGAATGCAATGCACACTGGTGCAATTGCGGTAGGGACAGACGCAGCCGCCGACTCGCTGCTGGCGCACCAATGCCAGGAAGCCCTCGCGGCTCTCGAAGATTTCCAGCTGCTGCTGCTGCTTGGCAGCCAGCGCCTGCGCCCGTTGCTGGTACCGCTCAAAAGATAGCCGCTGCTGCTCGGCCCGCCTCTGGCGTGCGCGCTCCTGCGCCTGCCGTGCGCGCTCCTGCACCCTGTGTGCGCGCTCCCGCGCCTTGTGCTCACGCTCGGCCTGCCGCTGCTGCTGCTCGAGCAGCTCGCGCTGCTCGAGCGCCTGGAAGCCGGCCACCAGCTGCCGCCAGTCAGCAGAAGTGTGCACGCCAAACTCCTGCACGACGTGCTGCTTGTCCTCAGCTCTGCATGCGTGTCCCAGTGTGCTGCTGCCAACCGCATTCATGGGCTGGAGCTCCAAATTCGGGTACTGTTCTGAATCATTGCTGCCCGTCACTATGATCTGCGACAGTCCAGACTGGTCGTGTCCTTGGAGAACCTGCAATAGCGAAGGCTGGAGCAGCTAGGCAGGTGGGAGGTACCTTGGAGATGAACACGCGCGCGGCAAAGATGCTGGTCGCTCCGCCGGGCAGTTGCAGGCGGCAGCGCTTGTCTTCTGACGCGCCGATCGCTGCCGGGCCTCGCCGCCCGATGTGCCCTAACGAGTAGTGGCTGTAGCAGGGCAGCCGCCGCTCGAGCCTGCCAAAGCCAGCCAAGTGCCCTTGGTTGGCAGCCTCAGGCAGCTGGTATCAACAATGCAATGAGTGCCGTGCCTGTGGTGGAAGGCCATGGCTGCCATTTGAAGGCATGCACCATGCAACGCTCTTCCAGATCTCACAGAAGCAGCAAAGCAAACAGGGGCGCACTTGACGGCCAGCAGGAGCTCGAGCGGAATGGAAGCGGGAGACTCGAGGCCCAGGAAGCCCAGGAGGTTGAGGATGAGCTCGGGCTTGGTGCCTCCCTTCTTGATGCGCTCCCTTGATGCTGAGAGCTGGCCTGCCGCCGCCTGCAGGAGGCGATGCTGTCAATCCCGATCAGCGTTTAGCTAGAGAACGTAAGGCAGTGTCAGTCGAGTTGCTCTATGCAGGTGCCGCTCCTTGAGGTCACCCAGCTTGCAGGCGCTCGGATCGGCCAGCAGCTGGCGCAGCAGCGGGCGCAGGTCCAGATCGCCAGTCACGCGCAGCGCAGGCCAGATGGCGTCCGGCATGCGGGCGGCCAGCGCGGGCAGCGCCTCGCGCAGCACCAGGCCCCTCAGCTCCTTGCAGGTGGCAGCCAGCATCAGGTAGCGGCGGATGACGACTGATGGGCCGCAAAAGTCCTTCTCGTCCTGCAGGCCAGCAGGGCAAGTGGGTCAGTATGCAGGCGCAATGCAAGCCCGGGAGAAGGCAGAATCTGACAGAATGTGGTGGCGGCAGCGCACCAGGCTCAGGTCGTCGTCCAGGCGCATGCGCGGGAGCACAAGGCGCCAGGCCCGGCTCATGCCGCGGCTGCTGCAGGGCTCCTTGCTGCCACTTGCAAAGCTGCCAACCACTTCGCGCGCCTCCCCCGCTCGCTCACGAGCCTCCGCAGCTCGCTCGCGCGCCTGGCGCCGCTGTTCGGCAGCGATCTCCTCCTACAGCTAAGGCTGCATGCTTTCCTGCCTGCTGGGATCTGCAAGGAGCTATACGGGTGCCATTAAATGGGGAAGTTCGGACCTGAGTCAAGCCCCATTTCCACCAGCGCGATTTGCGGCGGCGCTTCTTGGCGGGGGCATGCTTCCGCTTGTTGCCCGGCTCAGGAGCTGGCTGAGGCCCCGGCTGCGGCTCTGGCTCAGAGTCAGACAATTCCAGCGCCTCAGACGCCAGCACGGCAGTCACCGCCGGGTTGTCTGCAGCCCGGCACTAGAATGTGAGGCAACCGGGGCGCCCTGCTCTCTAACGAGAAGAAGGGGCTCTGCGCACCACGCTTGCGCTTGCGCGTCGTCACCATGCTCTCTAGGCCTACAGGTCCTCACAATGGAGCCGATGAGCCGCTCAGCCGCCTCTCACCGGCCTGCCGCGCGATGGCATGCCGACATCCTCGGGATCTCCGAAACGCGATTACAGCGCTCTCGCAGGCGTGACTCGCTTTTGAGCACTGCGAGAAGGCATGTACGATTGCACAGCGTGTTCCTGTCGGCGAGCAGGGCAGAGAATCGAACGCAGCAGGGCTGAGTGGCACACCTCCCTGGGCGAGCCGATGCCCAGTAGCCGCTGTGGTGCTGAGGCTCACCGGTGATTAGCAGCAAGATCCTGCTGCCAGCAGGAGGGCATCCAGCTGGAACCGTTTTTGCCGTCAGCAGAGCGGGCAAAATGCAGTGTTGATGTTCTTGGAAGGTGTGTGGGGCATGCCCTCCTTGCAGGCTGTCCCGCTGGCCTCCAGCCTCGCATCTAAAGGCTCTGTTCTAGTATTTGCGGACGCCTGATCCAGCGGCAGTGCCGGTCGCCGGTGCGATTGCCTGAAACGTGGTGTCCCTAACCAGCTCTGCCTGCCACTGTCTGGTGCAGGCTGGAAAATGGCGTCTCAGAAGTGCGATCAAAGAGAACAACCAGAGGCCAGCAGAGCTGCCAGCCCAGCCTGCTGACACCTAGATGGTGGCCTGCCGTTCTTGCAGGAGGAGCGCTGCTGGTTGCCGGCCGCTTTAAGGGGAACGGCACAACCGTGGGGCTGCTGTTACGAGACGCTAGACAGCTCTGGTCGCATACGGCTACCTATGCTACTACCGTGGCAGCGCAGGCACTGGTGGATACTGCGCAGCAGCCTCGCATGTGTGGAGTCAGTCGCACAAAAAGCGGCCGGACGCACCCACCGGCGCCCCTAGCACCTGTCAGGGTACTCTCTGGCTGCAATGGAGCATCTTTTCGGCGGCAGCCGTTCCGGAGCAGCTGACGCCAACATCTGCCGCTGTCGCCGGCTATGGAGACCTGTGATGTCAGTGATGTAAGCTGGCAAGTGTTGAGCCATTGGATCTTCACCTGGAATGCTGGCACTGACTGCCTGCCCGGCTCCCTGAGCCCCGGGCGGGCGCGATGTAACACTCTGACCTCCTCAATCTGCGCCTCGGCGCCCTCTCCACATGC
>BHFV01000563.1:0-20717 GCA_003568905.1 Trebouxiophyceae sp. KSI-1
GCGCGCCTGCTGAGCACGCCGGAATTGGCGAAAACCCTGCGCTGCTCATCCGGGTGCAGGAGATCCTAAAACTTTAACGCGTCCAGGGGGTTCTACAGCTCCCCACCGTCAGGAACCCCCCGGGATAAGAAAATTCCCCGATAAGAAAATTCCCCCCGCGAAAGGGCGCGCCTGCTGAGCACGCCGGAATCGGCGAAAACCCTGCGCTGCCATTCGCTGGGAACCCAGACGGCGTCCATCGCACTCAGCCGCCGCACGTGAGCATCCGACAGCCTGTCGCATTCGAACATGGTGCGCCCCACCAGGAGCGCGTCTTCCAGACCCTTGGGAGGGCAGGCGCTGGTCTGGAACAGCGGCTCAGGCAGCGCCCAGGCGCCTGCAAGCAAGGCAGACAGCCTGTCTTTATCGGAGCAGACCCTACGTAGGGTTGAGTCTGACTAGTGCGAGCCGAAGCAACGTACACACTGCAGAAACGTGCAGAGGGTAGCGGAAAAGCGAAAATGTCCGATTGGAGCTGACCCTAGGTAGGGTTGACGCTGAGTTCGACCGGCGTGGTCCGAAGCGACGGTCTGCAGAAAGTTGCAGAGGGTCGCAGAAAAAACGATCGCTTTTCGAAAGGAAAAAAGGAATTTTGTAGTTTTGGGGTGCGTGCGCGGGACACAGGCGCAGCTGGCCAGCTGCCAGGTTTAGGTGTTAGGGGTTCAGAAGTACTGTCGCTACTTGCAGATTGAAGGGGTTTGGGAATAAGAGGTGACGCGGGTGCCTGATCCCTGCAAAGATCTGCCGGACAGCCTGGCCGTGTCACAATTCAAAAATCCGCATTGTTAGTGATCAAATCGAGCAACACAATATTTTGCACCTCGGATTTGCTGAACCCGCCAGTTGCGCCTCACTGGAAAACGTGTTACGGTTATGGTTACGGTTACGGTTACGGTTACGATGATGGTTATGGTTATGGTTATGGTTACGGTTACGGTTACGGTTATGTTTATGGTTATGGTTGTGGTTATGGTTGTGGCGCGCCTGGTTCGCTGTGACACACGACTATTGTGCGGTTGCTGGGAAGCTGCCGAGAAGCTGCAGCAGCCAGCGCCATCAGGTCCTTCCGGTCGCGCGGCAGCATGCTCTGCAAACAGACAGGAAGCTTGATGACAACTTCAGGGTTTAGGTTTTAGGGCAGCCCTCGCATGGGGCTGGTAAGCACCCTGAAGGCGCCAGTCGAGCAGGGCCAAGAGGGTCATTCTCAGGAATAAGCAATATTATATTACATAATAATAGTTTTTAATACCAACGTGTATTACATGAAACATGATATTTGCCCATAGTTTGAACGCATGTCTGTATATTACATTCACCCTTGGACGAAAATTCACGACTTGACAGGATGCAATGGTCACGAATGATGCGTTCGAGGAATGAGGAGAGGCGTTTGCGTTGCGACGTGAAAAGAACCCCCCAGCTCGACTTGCAGAGGGAATGGAACGGCCCGCATGTTTGGCAATGCAGCTGGGGAAGGGCGGCTACGGTCTTGGCATGCATGTGGTTTAGTTTAGGGTAATATTAGGGTTAGATTTTAGGGTTTAGGGTCAGGGCATGCATGCCCGCTCCAGTGTGGGGGTTGGCAAGCGCAGCTCCCCCCAGGCAAACGAGCAAGCCAGCCGACCCTTCAGCTCTGCAAAGGAAGCTTTCTTATCGGTTCATGAGTTCTCTGCTGCCGCCAATCAGAGCGACGAGGCGGCAACTTTGCAAAACCCTAAAGGGAAGAAGACGCTTGCAACCTCTTCCAGCCAATGCCAGCTGCCCTGACCGTCTTTGCACTTTGAATATGAATCTCCTAAAATTGCCAAAAAAAGAGGTAGGCGTGCCTGCAGCGCGCTGGGCTGCCAGCCAATGCCAGCCGCCCCAACTGTCTCTGCACCCTCAATCTGAATTTCCTAAAATTCCCAAAAAGAGGTAGGCGTGCCTGCAGCGCGCTGGGTTGGAACAGGTCCCCGTGGTGGCTGATGCGAAGTGCAAAAGGCTGCCCTCGCAGGCGCAGCAGGCCCAGGACCAGGCCGGCCGCCTCTGATGCGTAGCCGCCGTGCGAAAAGAAGGGCGCGTGCCACCACACTGCATGTGGCCAGCCGAATAAATTTGGGATTTTTCCCGGTAAATTTAGTCACATTCCACCACACTGCACGTTGCGGGCCAAATACCGGTAAATTTAATCACATTCCAGCACACTGCGAGTGGCAGGACAAATACCCGCGAAAGTCACATTCCATCACATCACCCTCTTACCTGCTCTGTAACACTGCGCCGCCACCGGCCACCATCAGGCCCTTCCAGATGCCTGTCTTTTTTGGACTATGGGATCACAAGGCTGCCTTTGAAACGACAGTCCACAGCCAACCACAGCCAGACCGTCGGTAAAGACAGAGTTGTTGTTGTTTTTTTTTCAAATTGAAAGTCGTCACTGGTGGGCAGCGAGGTCGCACCTGTGACGCTGCCGGGTGGCAGAGGCGAGCTGCCCCTCCAGGCGCCTATCGTGGCTTGCGCGAGCAGCAGGCCATTCCAAGCGGTCGAGGCGAGCCAGGCGCCCCGCCACTGCGCAGCCGGTTGGCTGTTGATCAGCACTCTCGGCGGCTACCTCTCCTGCTTCTCAGGGAGACGGCCCACACCTGCCAGCAAAGGCCCAGCAGGACGGCGGCAGCAGCCATTACTACAGCGCTCTTCATCGCCGCCATAGTACTTCTGCCGACCTTGAGGCGGCCTCAGAGAACGACGCGCATTAGCGGCATGCCATGGCTCAACATCGTCCCGAACTGGGGGCGCCCATGTCCGCGTAAGAAACTCATCCTCATTTTGCTGTGCGGATGCTGCAGTGGTGACGCTGGATCGGGCGCCAGCCGTCGCAACGCGCTGCAGCTCTCAGTTAGCGGTTTCGACATCTCACGCTGCGTGCGCGTAGCTTGCGGCGATAGGACTTACATCCGCACACCGTCTAGCGCGTACGCTACTTGAAGCTTGAACTAGCTTCGAATCATTCCGGCAACAGAGCAGCTGTGAGGCTGGCATGGCAGGGCTCGCAGGGCTCACAGGGCACATGCCGCCGGCAGGAATGGCCTGTGCTAAGCTGTTTCTAGGCCGCGGGCGACGTATGCGCGTCCCACGGCAATACGGCAGCTGCAGCATCGTTCATACGGCCTGCAATGGAGGCTGGGGCGCGGGAAAAGGGGAAGAGGGGGGTCATTCGCTGCTGCCTGGCGTCATGCGTTCGCCTTTCAATCGTAAGGCTGCTGGTGGTGCAGAACCAGAGGTGTAAAGAAGAGGGCTGTACTGTGGGACGAAGACGCCCGGCCGTCTAAGGCAGCAGGAGGCCATCAATCGGCAGGATGGTGAACTGCGGGCAGCACCGCAGCCGCCAGTCAGCCCCACATGCTGCAGCACTTGCTGCGATTGGGTTCATTCATGCGCACGCATGTGTGGCCATAGGGGGCTTCCCAAGGGCTGCCAGCAGCAGCACTCGTGCTCCCTGCAGATATGCAAGAGCGTGGCGCTGGCGGGAATCCCTGGGGTGCATGCATGCTGCAGACGTGCCAGGCTGGTGCTAGCAAGCAAGCCTTGCCTTGCGAGTAGATGCGGCGCAAGCATGCATCCTGGGCACCTCAAACCTTAAACCAGAAACCATTAACTCTAAAATATAAACCCTGGGTTCGGGTGTTAGGTTCAAAACGTTCAGACACAAACGTTAACAAAGACGACTCTGCTGCAAGCGCGAGAGTGCGGTGCCGACCTTTCAGAAGAGCTAGTCGGATGCCTTTCTGGGCAAATTGCAAGAAAAAAAAACATGAATTTGGTAAAAACGAAAAAGGGGGCCTCACCTTGCAGGAGGAGAGCATGGCGCCCGTCAGAGCAGCAGTGGACCGCTTGCCGACGAAAGTCGCGGCCAGCCCGGCCCCCCGCACAGCAACGCTCTGCGCGATTCCGGAAGAAGAGAGCTCCGTGTTGAAGCTGTAACCGTCCTTCAGGTCGTTCGCCTGCCAATGGCGTTAGGGTTCGCATTAGGGTTTCAATTTCAGGGGGGGGGGGGGGGGTGTCTTTGAATGCTTCACCACGACGTCATAGTAACGTCAAGCATTCATCGGCGAGGCTACTGCCGTTTCAAACTCCAACTGCAGCCGTTTCGGCGAACGCTCCCGCGCGAGAAAGCCCTGGCAGGGGTTCCAATCTTCCCGGCGACGGGGCCAGCGAAAAAAAAAGGAAGCTTCAGAAAGGAGGGGAGGTCGCGCCTTGAGGTTGGACGGCAGCAGGTGGTAGGCGATGACCTCAGAGAGGTACAGCGGCTGGGCCAGCAGCTGCACCTGGGTCAGGTTTAGGGTTTTGAGCGTGGCAGCGATCCCGCCGTCGGTCGGAGCCAGCAGCGTCTCGGCCACGTCCGCGCTGTCCAGGATCTCTGTGCGCGGCAGTTACGGTCACAATTGTAACTGCCGCAAATTACAGTCACCATCGTCAAAAATGGTGATGCTCATGATCTCTGCGCGCGGCAGTTACTGTCACAACTGTAACTGCTGCAAGTTACGGTAAGCAGCAAGGGCACGACTGTGACTGCTGCGAGTTACAGTAACCGCCGCAGCCACAGCCACTTTCCTCCAGACCTTGCTTTCGCAGTTGCGAGTGTTGTTGCTGTCGCGGTTGCCGGCACTGGCACACACACCTTTTTCTCTGCTGCTGCCGCCTGGCAAGCCCCAACACTGCCACTCACAGTTCTCCCTTGTCCACTCCCCTTTTCCGGGTTCCAGGCATGGAACCACGGAGTTCATGGGCTGCGTTTCCTGCTACCAAACACACCCAAAGAGAGCAAGGGCCGGGGCGGCAGGAAGGGTGGGAAAATGGACGGGTGGAGGGCCGCACGAGTGAGCAGGTCTGCGTCGCTGGAAGCCTCCACCAGATCCAGCAGCGTGCTGAAGTTGCCGGCCTGAATGAGGCTCGCGAGCGCGCAGGAGCTGGGAGCGGTGGCAGCCGCGCCTCCGGGGCCGGGCGCAGGCACGGGCGCGGAAGCCGGCGGCGGCGTCTGCGGCGGCGGCGAGCTTGCCAGCAGTGCCGCCTCGGAGTCTGCGCGGCAACTGGTTCTTAGGCACCCGAGGGAGGCGACAGAAGCGGCTGGAGCAAGGAGTGCGGATGGGACGGGGGCATGCCAGGTGCTGCAGCTTGGCTGTTGGGAGAGGCCGCCTGGGAGGTCAGGGAGAAGTCTGGCAGGACGGGCAGCGTCTGCTGCGCGCCTGCAGGCAGTCGTGAGGTGTCAGTCATGCCAGCCAAGGGCATGGGCTGCATGGGCGCAGCCGGCTGGAAGCTCGCCGGTGCGCAGCGCGAGCGCCAGCAGGAGGCACGCGGCGAGCTTTGCGGCGAGCATCCTGCCCGGCTCACTCCCGCTCGAACGACCTGCAGGGCAGTGCATAGCGGAGCATCAGCAGGTTGACGTCGCCAAGATACCAGCAGATGGCGCCAGACAGGCAGAGCAAGCGGTCGACGCTCGGGATGCGCCATTACAGACCCAGTGCACCAGTAAATGCGGGCGTAAAGCCAACGAGCTGCTCGCAACCGCTCGTCGTACACAGAAGTTCCGGGGCCAGTGCCGACGGGATCCGACACACGCACCCCTCCCGGAAGCAAGAAATCGCTAGCAACCATCATGTTGAGTAGGCAGCTGCGACAGTTTAGGCCTTCACAGTCCCTGCTTCTCGCGGAGGCGGGCGCGCATGGCGCCGGCAATCGAGCGATCGGCGGCTCGCGCGGAGCAAAACAATGCGATAAGGACACGATCAAGAGACAAAGCGAGCGTATGGGGCCCAAGCACTCCCAGGAATGGCACGCTTGCGCTGCATGTGTCTGCTCATCCCTTCCCCTCGGGCGGGCAATTTCGACTATTCCTCTATCAGCGGGGCATCTGCATTGTGCCTACTGTCAGGATGCCCCCATCGGCGGCTTGTGACGGGACGGCGTATCGGGAGAGGGAGACATCACCTTGTTTAGATGCGCAGGCGTGCGTCCGCGATCGGCCGGGGCCACCCGCCTGTGCAGCCCGACACCACCTCAAGACCGTCGACAGGCTCCTGTGGGTGCGCAAGCCTTAGATTGAGCGCAGCACTGATTGAGGGCCGCCGTGACCCCAGAGCACTAGCCCTCCCCCCTGGCCGCTGGCCCGAGACCTGCTTGAAGGCAGGAAGCGGCGCAAAATCAAGGACACCAGCGCTCGTTGTGCCAAAGGTCGGCCGTCGTTGTCGGCGCACAGAGCTGCGCAGGCCAGCGGACGACGGCCCCAGGGACCTTGCGGCAGCGTCTCGTGACGCTCTCGACGCGAACAGCCGTGCGACAGCGGCAGATCGCATACGTTGACGGTTCGGAGGCGCTTGTGTTACTAAGGCGTCGCGGCGGAGCCGGGTACGGTTGCCACAATCCTGGACGTTCAGGCGCCCGCATGCAAGTGAAATCGCGGCGTCCCGCCGACAGGCCGCCTTAGTCGTAACAGTCTCAATTATGTTGATGACGATTAGCTTTCAGCCTCTGGCGGTCACTTTCGCAGCCGCTGTTCGGTGCCGGCCGAGCAATCATCTCGTGAAGGCGCGCGCCTCACTCTCGTGCTTGGGGCCAGACTGCCGGCACTGAGGCCGAGATGGATACGAATGCAGAAATAGCAGCGAGCGAAGCTTAAGAGGGCGGCAGCAGGCGCCGCGCAGTCGACGGACATGGCGGGCTGGGCGCGGCATGCCCCGCTGCTGCTGCTGCTCGCGGCGGCGCTGCTCGTGCCGCAGCGCGCGTGCGCTCAGGCTCCCAGCGTGAACAGTGGGTTTCCTCTCCATCCCGATTCGCACGGGGCGTCCTGCGCGGCCTGTTTCGAGAGGGGGAGCAGAAGCCATGCGCACCTCTCGATCCATGGCAGCCCGGTTTCTGGATTTCGGCAACGAATCGTGACCTGAGCTGGTATCCCGTCTCCTCGCAGTCGCGGTCGACTTCACCAAGCCGCAGGACATCCCCCTGTTCAAAAAGTATGCAGTGATGAACAGCGGCCTGATCCAGAGCACGCGCTACAATGACTCCGTCCTGCAGTCCTTCGGCCTCATCCGGGTGCGCCCATCCACCTCTGCCTAATCACCGTTTGCAGCCTTCTCTTTTCAGCCGGGTGTACTCAGGCACTGCCCGCCAGCGGCTGCCGCGCCGGCTCCTCTCTCAGCTGGCCGGACCGCCAGACCCTACAGGTCAAGTCACGCACTAGGCCAAGTTTGGTACCACTGCAGCGCTCTGTAATGGCCACTTCTCCGAACCAATGCACAATGAGTGGCAGGTGGAGCGGAGGGGTCGAGAAACCCTTCAAAAACCCCGGTTTTCGACCCTCTGAAACCCTATACCGTAACCCTAACGCAGGCGTCTGCGTTCGTAACGGACCTGTACATGGGCACCAGCAACGCCAACGCCAGCTTCGGAGGCGCGAACGACGGAGCGCTCGCTTCGGCGGCCGCCAACGGCGCCGTCTGGAACTTCACCGAGCTGGACCGCGTGACTAACGGCCTTGGCGCCGCCGGGGTGCGTTCGTTACTAACGGTCTGAAAACAGGCCCCGGGTGGTCTTTTCAAGGCTTTTTTGGGGGGCGAATTGAGTGAAGGCTGTTGCTGGAAAGCAGCAGCCTGGTTTGCAGCACCGTCGGGGCGAAAGAAACGATTCAAAACCTCTCCACAGAACGCTGTATGGGAAAATGCTCGCATCCTGTTGATTTGATACAACAGGCTTTTTGAATTTGAATTTCCGCCCGCGGAGAGGAATCGAGCGTGCCACAGCATGGCCGGCCGAGAACCTCTGCTCCCGCCAAACCCTACCTCCTCTACTTAACCCCATACCCTAAAGCAAAACTCCCCATATAAACCCTAACGCCTGCCGCGCAGGTGACGCCCTATTGGGCCGTGACCTACGCTCCGCGTCCCTTCCAGCCAGCGACAGTTACGGATCAGGCGGACCAGCTGGCGCAGTGCCTAGGGTTTGAGGACCAGCCTGGCAAATACCAGTGCCGCCCGGCCGCCGGCACCGCCAACTCGGCCGCCGGCTTCGACGACTGCTGGAAGTGCCCGCCCAAGGCGCGCCTCCCTAGACCCTAGACCCTAAACCCTAATTGAAACCCTAACCGCAATCCGAACGCTCCGCCTTACGCCACATTTAGCGTACAAACAATCCATACGGAACCCCAAACCGCAGTCTCTGAGAAGATTGCCGGTACCCAAGGCAGCGCTGTCCTGACCCTAAAGAACCCTGGAAGCTTCAAGGCTGCCGCTTAGCATCACACCGCTTAGCGTCACACAAAGACCCTCTCTCCCTCTAAGCAAGGCTCCCTGACTTTTGACTGTTGCAGCTGCGATGAAAAAGCATGCTGCCACAACAAACCGCCCCCTCTTCGCCGCGCCGCAGCGACCGCAACTCCTCCGTAACTGACTCGCGTCTGTAACTGCCGCAGAACTCCGACGGCAGCGGTTACAGCGAGTACGGGACGATGCTCTCGCAGCTCGCGGCTCACGAGGCGGCCGGCAACGTGACGGTGTACAAGCAGATCTGGAACGAGCCGGATTTGACCAGTTATTTCAATTATTCCGCCGGCGGCACAACCTTTTTCCACGGCACGGCCGCCGACTACAACGAGATGTACGAGGCCGGCTCGACCGCGATGGCGGTGCGCCACCCTGTCAATCCGAGGAGATCAAATGACTAACGATGACTCATAGCCGAGCCGCACTCCGGATTAGCCGAATCGCACAAAACTGGCTTTGAGTTCGGAATGCAGACATTCGAAACCAAGGGGAAATTGGCTGCAACCATGCGCGTTCAGGACCGGTAGAATTGTTTTCCAGGCCTGGTGACGAATCAGTTTTTCGATGCCTCCTCTGGAAAATGGATTTCCGCCAAAACTGAATGCGCTACGAAATAAATTGCAGGCCGTCGATCCCGACCTGGTGGTCGGAGGCCCCGGGCTCGCCTACTGGATCCAGACCAATCCGGCCCAATTCCCCGACGATCAGCGCGTCTCCGGGACCTACTTTGCCGAGCAGGTGAGACCCTAAACCCTAACCCTAGCCCTAACCCTATCGCCGCCCGCTCAGACAAATGAGTCATCGGCAGGAAAAATCTCACCGGTCTGGGGCTGGCGGCTGTTGTTTGTGAGGAACAGACAATTCTGCCGGTTTCGTCGCAAACACATTTTTCAGTTCCGCCGCCCCACCTCCTCCTGCAGCCGCATGCAATCCCTTTTTGGGTCAGCGGTCTGCTTTTTGCGTTCGACCCAGTGCAACAGCGGACCCGCTGCAACAGCGGCATCTGGTCACTTCCCCTGATTGCATGGCTCATCTTGACCAGCAACCCTGATTTTCACACATTAAACCTTAATCGCGCGCTGGGGCCGGCAGGTCTCCAACAGCAGCCTGCCCCTCAACTTCTTCTCCTTCCATGCGATCGCCGCCTGCACGGACGCGGCTTCCTGCGACATCGCCAACGTGCGCTCCCAATACCCTCTGAAACCCTACACATGGAACCCTAAGACATGATCCGCAGGGTTGAATGCGTTCGCCCTCGACACCACCGCTCCTGAAACGCCGAATCGAGGCTAGGAGTGGCTCGCAAGCATCTTCGATAGTGTTGGTGATATGCCCGGATTGTTTCTGTTCTTCCCGTGGGCAAAAGGGGCCGCCTTGTCTTCTGCCTCAGCGCGACCTATGGCGTGGGTTCTGGCCCTGCTAACCCTACACGCCCAGCGCCTCCAAAGCCGAATCTCATCGCATGGCCGAAGGCTGATACCTGTGGAGCCGGTGCCCTGCCCCCAGCAGCAGGAGCCCCCTTTCTGCTTTTAAATCGTCTTGTATTTCCGGGCTGGCGGCCTGGAATCTACTGCTTCCCTTTGCTCTCATGGAAATTTCAAGACCGGCCGAAGTGCCACCCTCCCCGCAAACTTATACCCCTAGAGTCGACGCGCCGGCGCCATAATCCTAGAAATCCGTGCCAAACCTTAAACCCTGATTTCGCTCCGCGATCGCGCGCCGCAGAACGGCGGGCAGGAGACGTTCGTGTACCGCTCGGAGGTCGCTCGGTACGCGCTCACCGACCCTCCGGCGGGCGTCGACACCAACCCCTACTCTTTCAACACCACGGAGATCCACTGCACCGAGTACTACGCCGGCACGACCGCGGGCGCGTTTCCGCTCGTTCTCGCAAAAAACCCGAAATTTGAAATCTTGCGGGTTGAGAGGCTGGTGCGGGAAGTCGCTGGGATGCCGATGGACGCTGGGGCTCTTTTCCCGAGCTTCCGCACGCCGGTTTCCTTGGAACCCTAGTACAACCCTAGAATGCTTCAGAACCCCATATGCCTCAGCATCCCCGCGCTGACGCCAGCGCATCCCCTGCCGCCCTGCAGAGCAGTACGGGCTGCCCTACAGCGCCTCGCCCGCGCTCGCGTCCCTGATGCTGAGCAACTTCCTCAACTTCCTGGACCAGACGGACGTGACGCAGGTCCACCCTGTCCCCCCCACCCCATGGGGTCAACGTAGGGTCAGTGAGGGTCATGCACGGCCTTTGCCCGCCACTGTCTTGTGTGCTGAAGTACAAGCCGCGGTGCCGCTCACTGTTTGCAAGTTGCAAACAGGCGGCGGGCCCGGAAGCCGGGGGCCTGATTTGCCGCCGCAGCGCGCAAAGGAACCTCACCTGGAAGGGGTTTCCAAGAACGCATCTGGTTCTAGATTCCCCGTCAAGCCTGCACGCTGTTCGCACAGGTCACCTGGGCCCAGTACATGGACGTCACCTGCTGCAACGGAGTCGGCCTGCTGGATTACTACGGCAACGCCCGGCCAGCCTGGCATGCGTTCCGCTTCTGGGGCGACATCCCTATTGAGCGCACGGTGAGGCTGCAACCCACCCCTCAGTTTCTGAAAAGCTTCCTCCGTTGCCCACTGCTTCTCCTTGTGCCCATTGACATCACAAATTTACTGCAAAATGCGGCCCGGCACAGCTCTGCTCTCAGCCCTTTGTCGGCATCCTGCCGCCTGATTGCTGCACCCAAAGCCTCGCATCGGCGCTGACGCCATTGCACCGCTGGAGTTCTCAATCGGTTAATCTTCCAACACTGGAGCTTTTAATGTGTGCTGTGTCCCGTCTGAACAGGACTGCTTTTCAAACGCCAGGCCTTCTTTGCACAAACCCAGAAGTGACTCAGCGATGGCGCAGTCTGTTCCCTCAGCCCGCCCTTTCTTTCTGGCAAGGCGCTCAACAAGGTTGGTACTTTCTGGCAAGGTTCTCAACAAGGTTGATACTTTTGAAATTCCTGCACCACGCAAAGATCAGTCAGCTCAGCTTGCCGCCTGTTGGGGCCGGAGCGCAGGCAGTCAACATCACAGACCTTTCCGTCCTGGCGGTGGCCGGCTTTGATGAGCGCTCCTGCCACGGCGGCGTGCTGATGTGGAACAATGGCACCGGCGCTTACACGATCACCACCAACATCAGCGGCATCCCCTTCTCCGGGTTCGACGTGCAGGTCTTTGTGCTGGACGCCAACCACGGCCCCGGGGTGCGCCTGCCCCTCCTGACATGACGAAGCATGCAGAGCACGAACCTTGTACGCCAGGCCTTTTTCAAATTCCCCCACCCTCAAATCGAATTTTGAATCTGGAGCATCGCTGGAATCCTTCCAGCGTGTGTGAGTCATCCGAACGCCGATCTTGCTCCTCCTGGATGCCTGCCTGCTGCGCCTGCCTTGCCCTCCTCCTCTCCTAGCTTGACTGGCAGCGGCGCTGAAGACCAGCAACACAATGAACTCGAATCGAATCGAATTCGAATCTGAATCTGAATCTGAATCTGAATTTGAATTTGAATAAGAAGAGAAGCCAGCCTTGCTGGATCCAGTTTCCGGCCACCTGCGACTGCTCGCTTATCGCCGGCCGAGCATCAGAAGCATCAGACGCCTCGCCGAAGCCACACGTACCATGAAGGGTTTAGGGTTTAGGGTTAAGGGTTTAGGGTTAGGGTACCGCATCTGACAGCCGCCTCACACCGCCCGCAGCCTGGCTACAGCCTGGACCCCTTCGTGACCTACAGCTCCCAGACCGCGCCCGGCGGCCAGTGGAGCTTCCCGCCCGCGGGCGAGACGCCCTTCGTGCTGCTGCAGAACGCGACCGTGTACCTCAACATCAGCTCCTCCGGCTGCGCGAGCGTGCCGCCGCCGGAGGGCCGCGTGCTCAAGACGCACCACTACTTCAGCCAGCGGCCGCTGCAGACGTACATGTACGGCGAGTGGGACAGCGTCACCTGGTCGGCCCACATCGGCATGGGCAACCAGACGCAGGGCACCGCTCTGGCAGGTTGGAGCCCGTTACCCACGCTGCCCCAGGCTGAAAGGCTTGCTTCGTTGCGACGAGCTGCTCTCCAGCAGATGCGGGGTGTGTCGCGCCTTGCGCCTGTTGCACGTTCGCTTCTGATTCGGCCTGCCAGGCCGTTCCCAGCCCCCATCTTCCCCGATCCTGCCACAAGCAGGCTCTCTTTGGTACTTGGCGTCTCATGGCTGGTGCCATGTGGGCAGAAAGTGCATTGGCAACAGCATGCCGCCCTCTTCTACGCCTGCTCCAGTCTGGCAGGCCCTTTGGCTTGGTGCCAGGCCGCCCAGTTGCTGGCGGCTATCCAGGCGCCGCAAGGCTGCTAGGGTGCTGCCCAAGAGGGGCATGGCCGTGTTTGACTGTAGTGGCCGGCATCGGTGCCTCTGCAGGCGCCAACCTGCTGATCAATCCGAACACGACCTTCAACATCAGCATGCAGTTCTTCAACATCCCGCCGCCGCCGGCCACGCCCGCCCTGGGCATGCGGGTCGACTTCTGGGACCCCGCCTCCAACTCCTTCCCGGCCAATTCCTCCGTCTTCTTCTACCAGACGGGCACCAAGGTCCGCCCCCTCGCGTTTTGGCGCCAAAATTCGCCAAAATTCGATGAATTCAGTGAACATCAGCCCTGGAGACGCTGCTTGTTGCCAGCGTGCTTGACGCCTGGTGGCAGAGCTGTCACGGGCTTTGACAGAGCCGCCTTGGAGCTGGTCAAATTGTCGCTGGGCAGCAGCAGGCGTAGATCAAAATTTGAACTGGGCAAACTTGAAATGGGCGCATCAGCCAAGAGAAGTTGCCTGCCTGGCGCCCTGCCCAGCAATAAGCAGTCGGACAACCTGAATCGGTCTTGCCTTGGCAGCAATTGGCACAAGCCTCTGCTGTTGTTTGGCAGTAACTGACGCTCATGCCGCCTCATGTGCGTCCGCAGCCGGGCGCGCAGATCCCGCGGCTGTACGGCTCCAAGCAGGACGTGCCGGCCGACAAGTTCTTCTACGTGGACCTCCAGAACTTCCTGTTCAACCCTCGGGACGCTGGCTACGGCGCCCCTGCCGCATGGAACGGCAAGCTGTCGCTCATCTTCATGCTGCAGGACGGCGCAGCCTACAGCTCCGCCAGGGCCTACATCACGCAGCAGCTGCCGGCCGGCGCCCAGATCGTCCCGGCCAGCAGCAGCGGCAGCCAGCAGACCTCCGGCTGAAGAGCCGCCTAGCGGCAAAGGGGCGGCGGCCGCCGCGGCGGCGATTCATGTGCCGAGCCGCGGCGGCCAGAGGGGGCGGGCGTCTGGCTCGGAGAGCCTCGCGTGACGCGTAACGTGGTTAGTAGACAGGTCGGAGGCACCATCGGTAGCAGCCCCCGGACGCCCGCGCCCGCCGCCTGAGAGCCTTGCAGAGAGCTCCGGCGGCGGGCGGGCGGCGGCGTTGTCGTTGCTGTCCCCTCAGATCGCGTTTTGTTCGTCCTTTTTTTCCTCCCGTGAGCGTCTTTCCCAGTTTTTGCCACCCGTATCGAGATCTCACGAGGTGGAGGGCCGCCCCCTTGGCACACTGCAATATTTCGGTCCCCCCCAGCGCGCAGCAGTATCACCCCTCCCCACTCCTCCCCACGCCCGCGACTCCTGAGAGCTAGTAGCAGAGTGTACAGGCGTTTTGCTGCGCAGCAGCAGCCACTCCAAGCGTAGCCTAGAGGAGCAGCAGAGCGGGGCATCGGCCCCTTTACAGCACCGCAAACACAGCCTGCTTGCACGCAGGAAGAAGCCTCAGCGAGGGCTGCACTGACAGAGACAGCCCAGTCGTCTAGGCAAGCTGCCAGGCCGGCTCTGCAATGCAACCGATCGGAAACTGTTTTTTTTTGCCGATCGCCCGTCTGCACGGGCTCTCCCCTCCCCCCATTCGAGAGCAGGCGCTTCCCGCCCTGCAGCAGCAGCACTAGGCAGCCGCCGGCTTTCCCGGCCGTACAGCTAGCAGCGTGCTTTTCCTCCCCACCTGCAGTTTCGGCTCGCTCGACGCGAGCCTTGTAAAGCGTGCCTTTTTACTGCCAACAATACTCCGGGCAGCCTCATGAGGCTTCTTCTTGGCACACAACACACAAAACATCAATGCGGATTGGAGCCGCTTGCGGCCCAAGCATGCACAGCACACTCCTCCGCAGGCTGTTCTCCTCTCCTGTCCAAAAACAGGTACTCAGGCTCCAAAACCAGCAGCGAGAGCGACGTTTTGCGCTGCAGCCGCCGTCGGGCTGCGAGTCAGCCGCGCAACGCCTCCTGGCTCTGCTTAGTCAGCACACAGCATGCAGCCTGATAATGCTCTCTTAGCAAACACAGGCCGCCGCAGCGCCTCCCATCAGCCCGCCAGCCTGCCAGCTTGACTGACTGCCGTCTCGTTCAGCCTGGTCAGCATCTGCAGGCAGTACGGCTGGCTGCAGCCCTGTAGGGTCAGCAAGCCTTGGCCGCCGCCGACGACTTTGATGTCTCCAGAAGGCGCTCGAATGCGGACGGGCTGCAGCAGCACACAGCGGCAGTTGGCAGCGGTTTTGCGACCGCAGAGAGGCCGGCATCACACATTTGGAGCGAGAGGAGGCTGCCTGTGCCATTAGGTGCCTATTATGGCTGCCTCTGTGATTGCTTGGCCTGATCTGGCGGGAGAAAGAATGAGATTCCCAGCTATGGCAGGCAAGCAAATGCTGTACAGCACATGCGCCGTGCTCACAGAGAGGCCGGCATCATGCTGCCGGAGCGAGAGGAGGCTCCATGTGCAAATGGGCACCAATAATTATGGCTGCCTCGGTTATTGCCTGACCTGCTTGTTTTACACCCAAAAAAAGAGGAAAACAACTTGACATGTACTTGACATGTAACGAAATGCAGAATGCGTCGGAAAAAAGCAGACGCATCATGCCAGCAAACTCGCGTGACTGGCCAAGAGCCTCATGAAGGGGAGAGGGCGCACCAGCAGGAACTGCGAGACGAATGTGTCATACGCGTCTTGTTGACGTGGCAGCAGCCCGGCCAAGAGGCCTGAGGTGCTGCCGGGGCTTGGCCGCAGCGTGATTGCGATGCCATCCCGAACGTCTGCAGGAGGGCTTGAACTCGGTTTTTTTGGTGGTTTGGCCGCTGGCAGGCAGCTGACTGCATTGGATCTGGCAATGTTACGCAGCTGGGGGCTGCCATAACAAGGACAGCGCCAGCCGTTCATGAAGCTATGGGCATGAGCTTGAGGCTGCCTTGTTCAGACATTAGAATCAAGAACATGCCACTTGCAGATGTGCGGATGAGGCGCACGGTTCTTCTGGTAGCACACGCCTTCTGGCGAGAAGGTGAAGGCGATGCAGACTGTGTCGTTGCTATTAGGGACGGCGTCCATGCCGCGGGCGGCGCGGAAAGCGGCCAGCGAGCGGCGGCAGGCTTCGCAGCAGGCCGTCACGTCTGGCTCTGGATTCTGCGAGATGTCATTGCCTGCATGCCGAGCAGGGAGGCTGAATGCTGGCGACGAGCAGCCCACATGTGCGGCCAAAATCCCACTGGAGAGAGGGGCAAGGTTTGCCATTGAAGTCTGCTGCCTCGATGACGAGTGGGCAGTCTCCGAAGGCCCATTCCGGCACCGAGGGAGCGGGCGTGGTGACGAGCATGAGCGCCGCCGTGCTGCCTGGCGGAGAGCTTGACGCCGGCGGCGTGGCGACCACGGGAGGCCCCTGCATCAGATACCTCGCTGCAGGGGAACGGCAGACGCATGTGAGGCCGAGATGCCGCCGTCGAGTGGTAAGCACGAGCGCTGCTGATGAGGAGCAGCCGCACTCGCTGCCGACGGCAATGAAGTCCTCCACAGCAGCAGCACTGCGAGCACGTTGGCCGCGCAGCGGCCCGCCATTATCGTTTTCTCGCGGCCCCGGAAAGGAGCGAAACGAAACGGGGCTGGCGTCTCGGCGGCGGCAAGCGGCGGCAGCAGCTTCCTTCGCGCTCGCCGGCGTGACGAGCTGCTGCAAGCGGCTAACACAGCTGCTGAAAGTCGATTGCTGCCCGTATCGCCCGCTTTTTGTAAGCAGTGCGTGCTGCGCCGTCGGAGCATTTAAAACTAACAGCAGCTGTCCTCGCTCACATGATGGTCATTCCTTGGAGCAGAGCCATGTCGCTGGTCTCAGCCAGCAAGGCGTCGGCATTTGACTTCGGGCAGCATAATGCCGCCAATCACCGCAGGCAGCGCCCCTTGCAGCAGCTGCTGCCTGCCGCCAGATTGCATGCCATGCAGCGCTTCTGGAATGCGGCTCCCGCCTCGGCCAATTTCGAGAGGAATACAGCATCAAGTTCTTCCTGCGCTGCACCATGCAAGGCACCGGCTGCGACACCAGCCCTGCATGCTGTGAACTCGATTTGCTGCTAATTCCTCTGCAACCGTGGCCTCAGCACTCCCCAGTCGCTGCCAAGCTCCTTTCCAACTGCGTCCAGGCAGCGTCGGACCTAACAGTGCTTCCCGAGTGGTGCAATTGTAATGGTCAGCCGTTCGTCGACAACAACACATTGAGGCTTCTGGAGGGGACCAAGAGTCAGCTGCGCAAGAGCTCTGCATCAGTCTTACTGGAGAGCCCCTCAGGACGATGATTGCTGGCTGTCACAAGCCGCCGCTGCGCCGCCGCTTGTGGCTGGACTTCCCCTAGTGCTGCTGAGGAGCAAGAGCACAGCGACGCCATTGATGTCTGGGACAGAGCACAGGGCACGTCGGCTGCCTCATGTGCACCCCTATGTTCCAGCCGCCTGCTGTCTGCCAAGCTGACCAACGGCTGCAGCGGTTGCCTCAGTCTCACGCCGCCTGACCGCCAGCCTGCCGGCAGCGGTGAGGAAGCGCCCCAAGGATCTATGCGGCAGCCCTCGCAGCCGGTGGCAGCCGACTTTTGCTGTGCATACATGGGCCCTGACACTCTGATTCCGTCACCATGCTCGCTTGATTCGTGGCAGACAGACGCCTCCACCGCTCCGCCGCCGCACCAGCCAACATTTTGTATTTTGGTTTGTGTACGGTTTTAAAACCCTAAAGCGCTGCATCGCAGCTAAAGCCCGGCTTCAGCTGACAGTTCAAGAGCACTGCGACCAGCAAGCGGCTGGGGCTGTGCCCATGCAACGAGCAGAGGCCAGGCAGCTGCTGCAGTGGCCATGCCGCCTCCTGCTGCCTGCCGCAGGACCGGCAACAAACTGGGGGACGCCTCGATTGCCAAGCACTCGGCCGTGGGCGTTCATGACGCCGGTGAGGACGGCCAGTTTTAACCGGCCGCCGCCGGCGCGCCGCTGTCGGCAAAAGCGCGTGATAATCCGGCCCCAACCGCAGGGCAGAGTGCTGGTCGGTGCACGCAGAGGGGAGGCGAAGGTCGAAACGCGCTATCCCTTTGCTGGCGGGCGCGGCTTGCTCCTGTCAGTCTCTGCAGGCTTGCTATCTTCGGCGTACCGGGACCAGAGCGGCCGTCAGGGTGGCCTGCCACTCGATAAAAACGTGTTTTATTGCCGACTCACGCCTGACGGATACGGCAGGCGGCTCGGCATGCACGTGACCCCCCTGTTAGATTCTCTGCAGGACGAGCGGCTCACCCCGCGATGACGTTGATCGGCAGCGCTTGAAAGGGTCTCCGCAAGCCCGTTCTGATGCCGCTGCGCACAGAGGCTGCTGGAAAAAGACGGACGCGAGGAAGCGAGCATGGCGGCCTCTGATTAGAAGCATCACCAGCGGCGGCAGAAAACATCGAGAGCTTCCTTTCAGACAGACGGTCACGACTCTGCCTTACAAAAGCGGTGGAATGTGCCTGGGGACGTCCCCCCTGGATCCCTCACCAGCCTGCTTTCTTGACTTGCAGCAGCAAGCGGAGTGAGCAGATGCACCAGGCCGATTTCCCACTCATGAGGATAGTTCAAGGCATGCAGAGATAGCCAGGCAGCCATGAAGAAGACGCCATTCCAGGTGCGGCTTCCTTCTCTCAGATGCATGCGGTCGGATTCCTCGCGCCCAGAGCTTGGCTGGGCTCAAATGGATGCGGCACGCACCCTGTAGAAGCATCGCGAGGAGGAGCAGCGCCGCAAGAAGCGGCTGGAAGAGGAGGCGGCCCAGCTCTATGAGAGCTTTGTAGAGTCCTTCGACGCGACGCCCGAAGAGGGCGGCGCCAAGAGCTTCGTGCGGGGCGAGACGATCGAGCCCGGCTCGGCGTACAAGGACGGCGGTGGCGCAGGTTTTCCACGCGCCACCGGCGCCTCTCTCGCCCACCCCCATGCCCGATCGCCATGCCGCCTGGTCAGACGGCGGCACCGACGCCTGCCGCGGCGCTGCAGGCGGCAAGAAGGCGAGCAAGTATGTGCCCTCCTTCGTGCCGCCGGGCATGGCGGAGAAGGTCAAAGCGGAGCCGGCCAAGCCAAAGGAGGAGCCCAAGGGATCGGCGGCGCCCGCCGGCGGGGTGCGCCCAGCCCCAGCCCGCCTGCCGCCTGCCGTCCGCAGCGAGGGGGCCTCGCCTGCGGCTGCAAGAATGCTGACGGGGCTACCGTGTGCCCTTTAGTCGGTGTTCCCGCTGCCCACCGCCGCCCGCGGGGGCGGCGGCAAGACGCGAAACATTGACAAGGTGCTGGAGGCCCTGAAACGGTAACGACCGGCGGCCGTCCTTAGGGTTTACACATTGAACCCAAAACCGCCTTGCAGCCGTGCCTGCGGCTCAAACGGCCGCTGCCTGCCTGCCGTCTGCTCGTGCTGCCTATAAAGAAGAAAAGCAGCATGTTTTGTGTTTTGTTCCCTCAAACAGCGATCATTTGCTCTTTGCGGCACTCAGCCATCCCCTCCGCTGCGCTGCCCCGCCCTGCTGCTTCTGTGGCAGCAGGGCAGCCTGGCTGAGCCGCGCCGCGCCCTCCAAAAACCCTACCCAGGGAGCAGGAGGCGCGCGAGGAGCGGCAGCGGCTGCGGCGGGAAAACCCCAACGCGGTTTTGCCGCCGGAGGAGGGGGCGGGGTCTTTCGACGACGGGGATCCTATGACTACGAATCTGTACGTCGGGAACCTGGCGCCGGACGTCGACGAGGAGGTGCGCTCTCTAGGGCCCTAGCCTCGACCCTAGCTTGAAATCCTAGACACGAATTCTCCTCATAATATATAACCCTAGACATGCACTTCTCTACATGTGCTGCTGTGGTCGGCTCGGCTGGGCGGCTTCGGCCTGAAAGAAGTTCCTGCAGGTCTGGCATCGTGCGTCAGCACAGCATGCCTGACTCGCACATGACAACCCCTTCATTCTTATAAACATATTTGTATCATGATATCTTGCCTGTATGATAATATATAGCCTGAAAAGCAGCATTGGCAGCTCGATTTCTGCGCTCATCCTTCTCTCAGGCTGTGCACCACTCGGAGCACAGCCTGGAGCTGCTGCGGACAGCATCCTGGACTCTAATTGATGAGGGTTTAGGGTCAGGAATTAGGTGCAGGGCGATCTTCGACCCTGGTCTCGCAGGTGCTGCGGCGCGAATTCCTGAGATTCGGCGACATCGCCAGCATCAAGGTGATGTGGCCGCGGGATGAGGAGCAGCGGGCGCGCCGCCGCAACTGCGGCTTTGTCGCCTTCATGGTGAGGAAAATCCTACTCACGCCCTGCCAGCCTGGCTGCAGCTCCACCAGCCTGTCGTTCCGATGCCTCCGGCCGGCCCCGCTCCCCATGCCATCCCCATGCAGCGCCTCGCGAGATGCCTGCCACGCGCGCGGTGGTGAGGGGTTTTCGGAGCCAAATAAGCCCTGCGAGACCCTAGGAAACCCCTCCGGCCGGAGGAAACCCCTTGCGATCCGATACGAGCTGCAGAAAACCCTAAATGCCCGGCCAGCCCCCCTTCCGGCACATGCCCGCTTTTCTCAGCGTCCAAGCCGGCCCCTGTGGCGCCAGAACGCTTCCTGGGACCTTGAAAGCCCATGTTTCTTAAAGCCCTAAACTCCCTGCTGCAACTGCACGCCAACAGATGCACCCGCTCCAAAAGTTGCCCCCCGATCTGTGTCCCCCGATTCGGGAACCGTAATCAGACACGAAACCCTGATGAAGCCCTTTTCAAGCCCTACTGAAACCCCGCTGCAGACGCACGCGAATGAGCAGCGCGCCAAACCACAAACCCCATTCCAGCCCGATCCGCGATCCGCGTCGCTGAACCGGGAGCCAGAATCGAACACGAAACCCCAGTAAAACCCTACAAAACCCTGCCGCAGTTGCGCGCGGACGCGCAGCGTGCCAAAACACAAGTCCCACTCCAAAAAATGCCAACCCTACCCGAGTCCCCGACCCGGGAACCGTAACCAGACGAAAATTCTACAAACCCCTAATCAAACCCTAATGAAACCCTAACGCAGACGCGCGCG
>BHFV01000564.1:0-14438 GCA_003568905.1 Trebouxiophyceae sp. KSI-1
GGGTGCCGCATCTGGAGGCTGGGTTTTTGAAGGTAGTGGAAGGGATCGAGGCATTCCCCCCGCAGTGGAAGGGATCGAGGCATTCCCCCCGCCGCAGCATCTTCCCCAGCTGCTTACAAATGCGCGCCACGCCCAGCAGGCGCATGACAGCTTTTTGGCACACCCCCCACCTTTAGTCCTGTCTGGTCCAGAGGCAGTGCGAACCCGCGTGGCTGCGCCGGGAGGGGGCGCGCACCGGCGCCGGCGGCGAGCGAGTGCCGCAGGAGCCCCTTGGCCTCCCCGAAGGCCGCAATCATGCCCTCCAGCGCGGCGGCCTGCTCGCCGGCGTCCCCGGCCGCCTCCGCCGCCGCCAGCCGCGGCTCCAGCGCAGCCGCGCGGCCGACGCAGGCCTTCAGCCGCTCGCCAAACACCTCGTGGGCGGTGCCGCGCCACTCCAGCCGGCCTGGCAGCGCCGGCGCGGCTGCTGCTGCAGCGGCGGGCGCATCCGCTGCGAAGGCGGCCTGACTGTCTTCGGCCTGCAGCGCCGCCAGCTGCTCCTGCGGGGGCGGGGCAGTGCCGATCAAGCAGGAGGGGTCGCATGCCGAGCGCGCTGCTGGCAGGCGACTCACGCTCAGCAGCGCTTGGCGAAAGGGCGCGTGCCTCCTTTTCACGCTTGTTTTGCCACGCCCTCGCCGGCTTTCCCGCAGGAATAACCACGGCCCTTGCCGACTTTCCTGCCAAGAACTGAACTACGGCACCCATGAAAAGGCGATTTTCCACCGAGGGGCACAGTCAGCGGCTCTGGTGGGAGGCGCGTGCCTGCGTCTCTGGCGGCGGCGCCTGCTGGGGCGCCGGCTGGCCAGCCTGGCCCAGCTGGTAGCGTGCGAACCGCACCACCGGCTCGATCTCGTCCAGCCGCTGCTGCGCGACCAGGCGCTGCTCCTGGCTGCCGACGGCGGCCAGCGCTTCGCACAGCTGCCTGCGCCGCGGGGCCGCAGAGCGCGGGCTCAGAAAGCGTCCCACAGAGCCAGGCTGTCCGTGACTCATGGACGCAGCTCCTCGGCCCGGCTGGGAGGCTGGCCGAGCTCTGGCGGCACAGCCTTGCCGGCGGAACGATGGCATAGCGGGGGGCGCCAGGGGCGGGAGCGGTTGTTATGGGCGAAGCCTCCGGGACCGCTGAAGGACTCACTGCGCCAGCAGCAGCTTGGCGAGCGCGGGCGCGCGGCGGTCGGGGTGCTCCAGCAGGTGCAGACCGGCCAGGTGGGCCGCATACGCCTCAGCCTCAACGGCCGTCCTGCCAAAGCGGACAGCTGCAGCCAGTCAGCCCCCGGAGCAGGCTGCGCCCCGAGTCAGTTCTGGGGTGGCTCAGGCTGCGCGGCAGCCCATGCCGTTTGCGCAGCAGCCGCCTGTTGCTGCCGGCCGCATCAGGGCCTGTCGAGCGGGTCATTGCTGGCACGATGAACGCTGTGGTGGCACCCAATGCCAGGCTGTCATGGCGTGTGGGGCGTGTGGTAACCTCGGCTGTGGGGAAGGGCGGCCTGCGCGCCTGGCGGTGCCTCGGGCGATGGCCAGCCGAGCAAACTCAGCCGCGTGCTTGGATGCTTTCGCCAGGCGGCGCAGCATCTGCTGCCGGGCGTCCGCAGCCTTGTCGCCATCCAGCCCCCCTCGCGCCTCCTGCGCCCAGGCCCAGGAGCGCTCCGCCGCGACCAGCGGCAGCTGCAGGTGCCTGCACGAGGCAGCTGAGCGGTGGGCAGGAACAATGGGGACTGTGGCATCCTTGTCCAGGTCTCCTTAGGCCTTGTGGATTGCGGGCCGGGGGAGCGGAATGGGATGTCAGACTCACCCGGGAGCCGAAACTTGCGAGAGCTCCAGCTGCTTGCGCACGTACTTGCCGCGGCCCTGCTGCAGCTTCAGGCTCTTGCGCAGGCGCTGCCCCTTTTTGGTGCAGTGTTGCCTGCACGCAGGCCACAGCTGCATCAGCCTGATGTACACGTGCGCAGGCAGGGGAAGCTTGGGAGCCCGAGGCCAGCAAATCCTGGCCAACAGCGGAGCCGTGCTCACCTGTATCGCGCATAGTCGTTGTGCCGCAGACCGTGCTGAGTTTGCGCAGCCTTGATGAACTGCAGCGCTTCCAGATGCACCGGCGCCGGCGGTAGCTCCCCGTCCCCGGCGGCATCCGTCATCTCCACGTCCGTCATGATCGGCAACCGGGCAAATCGCCCCCAGTCTTCGATCCTATTGTTGCCGCCTCAGTAGTACCGATGAGCGGCCAGCGATCTGAAGTGGGGTGAGCAGGAGCTGCGCCTCAGGGCTGCACCACCCAGGCCAGTCTCGTTGCAGGCTGATGCTGCCTGGACTTGGCCAGGCTGAGATGAAAGGCAGGGTGCGCTAGCGCGAGGTTTGGCTCCGCTCCGTCGAACATAGAACCGCCAATGTGCGAATGTCGCGCGGTTTCCATCGCGTACAGGATCCTTATCAAGCCTGCTGGACGCAATGCAGCTGCTTAGCAGTGCGGCTAATCGACGCAATCCATGCCGCATGTGAACGCGGCTGAGGCGTGTTCGCTTGCCGTTTTGATACCAAGACGGTAGAGTCAAACGTGCTCAAGCATTATGTTTGGAAAATTGACAAAGGGCCTGCTCGGCTCGGAGCCAGGTGCGCGATGCAAACTAGATGTTCCCGCCCATGCACACAACTGCCCACCACGGGCGCCCCCGAGCAATGCCTGCTGACCTTCTCTGGCTGATTCTCCGGCCTGACAGTCGGCAGGAACCGGCCTTTTGCAGCTCAGCAGCTTCTCAGGCCACTTGCCGGTGCTGTACGCTCACCCAGCAACCACCTGCAGGCGGCGACAGCCTCGGTGCTCAGGTGGAGACGCTGCTGGCGCGAGCCGCGGACGGCGTTCTGCCGCAGGACCGGGCGGAGGCGCTGTCGAGCCTCTCAGAGCTGCTGCAGGGCAGCGAGCAGGTGCGCCGCAAGCGCAGTCCCGCACTCTGGCGGCGCCCCCAAGTGCTGTGCTGCCGCAAGCAGCAATCGGTGTCAAGAGCGCAGCACTTTTGCTCTCGAGCTTGGGCTGGTCTCAAAACGGGCTGCATGGAGCGCGCAAGGCTTTACACACCGCCCTCCAGGCGGGCGTCCCTGCGCTCCTCCATCGAAGCGTTCTCGAGCGCATTGCAGGCGCAGAAGATCATCGGCATGAACGGCCTGCCAGTGCTGACCGGCATCCTGAGAGACGATGCCGGGGACCGGGCGCTGCTGCGGGGCGGCCTGGAGTGCCTGAACGTGGCGCTCTCCCTGTCGCCGGTGAGGCCCTCCACGAGCAGCGCCTGCCTGTCACCGAGCCGGCAGAGGAGCATGGCGTGTGACAGCAGCAGCCTGCCAGCCTGAAGAAACTGTCATCGGCTCGCGCAGCTGCTGCTGGGCAGCGAGTGCTGTGCGCAAAAGGCAGCCTGGTGCTGTGAGCAAACCTCTTTTGGCATGCCTGGAAGAGTTGCGCGGGTACAATGCGCACATCGCCCACTGAGGGAGGATGCTCCCCCCTGCAGGACGGCGACCGGCAGTCTGCCAGCGCCATGAACGCGGAGCTCTTTGCCCGGGGGGAGGGCAACACGGCGCTGCTGCTGGGCCTGCTGCCCAGCGAGGACGGGCCCGTGCGCTGCCACGCGGTGCAGCTGCTGATGGCGCTGGCGGCGGGCGGCGCGCGGGCGCACCATCTGGCAGAGGCGCGCACTCCTGTCGAGAGCCTTGCATGGGACTGTTGAGAGCCTCGTATTGAAGCATGCTGGGAGGTGCTGGGAGCGTCGTGGGGTGCACGGCAGCTGCCAGTCAAGTTGCAGTCTGGCGCTGGACGTGGTAGGGCATGGTGGTTGTGAGGGATCGGCATCTCAATGAGCCTGGTTGCAGCATCAGATCATGTGCTGAGGCCTGCCATGACTCACCCCGCTGGCTTGTAAAAGCAGCCGCCATCTTTGAGAAAGAAGTGCATCGCGACGCACGGGATGCCCCTCTTGCTCCTGCAAGCAGAGGGCCTGCTCCGGGCCAGACGGCCTTTCACTGCCGGGCTGCTCGCAGGCCGCACTGGCGGCGCCGGG
Source organism: Trebouxiophyceae sp. KSI-1 (assembly GCA_003568905.1). Taxonomy (NCBI): domain Eukaryota; kingdom Viridiplantae; phylum Chlorophyta; class Trebouxiophyceae; species Trebouxiophyceae sp. KSI-1. Next base: position 4,071 of record BHFV01000564.1, read on the forward strand.
CGGCGCAGCCCAGCTGGTGAAGCTGCTGTCCGATCGCAATGAGGCTGTGCGCAACGAGGCCCTCCTGCTGCTGGCCGCCCTCGCGCACGCCCACGCCCGGCTGCGGCAGGCGGTGGCCGGCGAGGGGGCGCTGCAGCAGGCGCTGGCGATCATCAGGTGGCTCTCACCCCTTCAAAGCGGAGCCTGGCTCCGCTTTGGAGCCATCTTGCCCCAGCAGGGGGTGTTCGCCGCCCGGCACAGGGCTGGCCACATGCCTGGCTGCTCAGCTGCCGGGCTGTGCTGTCAGTAGCCTGGCAACAGCCGGCCCGGCTGCAGGCTGCATGCCCTCACATCCGCGCGAGTGCAAGGGCAGCGCCGAGGCCCCCCCGGCGCCCGTGCCGCTGCAGGCAGGAAGGGGGAGTGGAGGGCGGCATCGTGGTGCAGGACTGCCTGGAGCTGCTCGGCAGCCTGCTGAGGGGCGAGCCGGCCGCGCAGCAGCGGCTGAGGTAATCTTCCCCCTTTCCCCCACCCTCCTGCCTGGCTTGCCATTCCGGCCCGAGGCCCCCACTCCTACATCTGTCCCAACTGAATGTTGAGCAGCGACTGCTGCATGGCATGCGCTTGCACCCGCAGCAGCCGGTGTTCAGAGCAGCCAACATGCGCAGCGAGGCGTGCCAGCCGGCAGTGGAGCGCCGCAGGTGGTCACCCTAGGAGCTTGCAGGCGGCAGCTTCCAAAGACGGCCTGGCTAGCACGCTGCAGCGGGGGCAAGGCACCCCACGGAGCCTAGCTGGCGCATGAGGCAGGGCTGGCCGCCGCTTGCAGGGAGGACGGCCTGCTGCCGCGGCTGCTGGCAGAGCTGAAGCTGCCGGAGCAGGGCTTTGCCCGTAAGCTGCCCCGCCAGAAGGCCGCCAACGTGCTGGCTCTGCTCGAGTGCCTCACGCTGCTCCTGGCGGAGCCTCCTGCCGCTGCCGGCAGCCGGGAAGGCACGGTGAGCACGCCCAGCCAAACCGTCGCAGCCTGGTTTGGCGCTGGCGATAGGCAGAAGGGGCAGCCGTTGCCTGGCTCAGCAGCAGCGCAGGAAAGTCTGATTGTGCCTGCTTCCGCCCAGCAGCGATCGGCCTCGCCTTGACAGTCTTGCAGCGGCACATCTACCCCGACTGTCCCGCCCGAAGCCACTCCCTGGCACACGAGCTCAGCGGCCTCCCAATTCCAGCTCTGCAGCCCATGGACCTCGCTGGTGGCTGCACTGCGCGCAGGCGGCAGACGCCGGCAACGAGCCGCCGCACCGGCAGAACCAGGCCGCGCTGCTGCAGGCGGGGCTGTTGGAGCGGCTGCTGCTGCTGAGCCTCAAGGGCGATGACCCCTCCGCCCAGGCCATCCGAACGCAGGCGCGCATCCACCCCTGACGCTCACAGGCTGCATGCCGCCGTCGGCTGCCTGCATTGTGCCGCACGCCAGTTGCATGGTGTGCACACGCCTGTTTGCTCCTGCTTCCCAGTGAACCATGGTCGACCGTCCATAACAGCACAACAGATGCAGCTACTGCTTGTGGATTGGTTGCGGCACGCAGGAGGCACCGTCCGAGGGCGGCCGCGGGGCGCGCGCCTTGCCGCCAACGGCAAGCCTGGCAGCTGTGCTGCTGCCTGCTTGGTCGCGTGCATATCAGCCTGCGCATGCTGGGTGCAGACATGCAGTGCTTCCGCCCCTCGTGGCTGCGTAACAGCGCTGCGGCGCGGCTGCTGCAGGGCCTGCTGTGCCTGGCGCACCTCATCGCCGGGTTCCCGCCCGGCCGCGAGCGACTCGTCATGAGCGGCCTCGGCTGGCTGCGGGGCACGCCCGCGCTGCGCCAGGCTGGCCACCGCTCCTCGATCCGACAGCCCTCTTGCTGCCCCGGCGCTTCTGCTGACACTTGTTTCGTCTGACGCTTGTGTTTCGGAAGGCAGCCGTCCTGCTTCAGCCATTGTATTCACGCAGTTTGTGTCCGCATCACTTGTGGCTGGCACCGGCCCTGCTTGCGCGCGCACTGCCTCTGCGACTGCACCCGTAACTGGCTCTGCGACTGCGTTTGTAACTGCCGCAGTAACTGCGCCGCAGGTGCTGCGCGTCTGCCTGGGCGCCCGCAGCGGCCCGGAGCACGCGGCGGCGGAGGCGGTCATTCGCAGCTTCTGCCAGGGCAATCCGGACGGGCAGGCCATGCTGGCGGCCACACTGGTCCCGGTGGCAGACTCTGACCCCAGTGAGCCTCTTTGCCTGCGGCCCAAGTCCTTACAGAGAAGCGTGCGACAGAGGGGCGGGAAGAGACAGGGCGTGCGTGCCTGGGGGAGCTTTGCAGGCAGCTGGCAGCCCTCTGCAGGCCAGCCCACGGCAGTTCTGCGCGTGAGAAGGCAACAGCGCTGCAGCTTGGTACGGCATGCGGGCAAGTGCGCAGGGCTCGGCCTGGGCAGCCACCTGCGTGTTTGAACGTTCAAAGTCCAGGTTTGAAGCAAGGGTATAACACTTGAATGGCGCCACAACAGCAGCTGACGCGGCCGGCTGCTCCCAGCGTCGCTTTCAAAGGCCCGCAGCTCACCTGCCGCTTGGGCCGCGCCTACAGGCAACACCACCTTTGGAGGCGAGATCGTGAAGGCGTTCAAGCAGCCCGGCCTGGCGGCCAGCAGCCGCGCGGCGGCCGTGCTGACCTGCATGCTGGACGCTAACTTGGCCGTCAAGCAGCGCCTGCTGGACATCCCGCTGGAGCTGAGCCCCGCGCCTGGGGAGCCGCCGCGGCAGCTCATGGGCCATTGCGTGGCGCACCTCTCAGCCGCGGTGCTGGCGCCAGGCGTGCCGCCCTCTCCCCCAGCCTGCAGCGGTGCACACTGCAGCGGGAGGCTTCGCCTGGTGGGCCTGGCCCTGGACGCTCTCGAGGGGGATGGAGTGAGCCCCTAGCATATGGGATAACACCTCCGGACAACAGAGCTTTCCCTGGAAGGCACGAGCTGTGCCGCAGCGCAGCGCCCTGTCTGCAATCAAGGGAGAAGGCGAGGAGACGCGGGTGCGCCCAGGTGACTTGTCCTAAACATGCACAGCGGCCAAAATCGATGATCAGAGCAGGCGAGGCTATGATGCTACTCCATGCGGCAAGACACAGGGGCTCTGGCGGAAACAAGGATGGGCAGCTTTCCGGCAGAGCCCACGGCTCCCAGATTTACATCCCGTTCGTGTCGCACAGACGGCGACTCATTGCACCGCGGCGGCTGCCCGCAGGCGGCGGCGAGCAGGCGGCGGCGGCCGTGCTGCTGCGCCTGCTCGTCTCCTGGCTGGCCGACTGCCGCCCGGCTGTGCAGGCCTTTGCCGGCGACGCCGCCCGCCTGCCGTTCCTGGCAGACCTGGTGGCTGGCAGGCGAGGGCTTCCCCCTGCTGCCAAGCCGGAGGTGCCTGCGCAGGCTGCCTGCAGGGCCATCCTCACGCTCGTCAGGAGCAGCGCATGTGACATGCCAGCTTGCGGGCAAGGCTGCCGACAGCACAGTTTTGACGCTGTTTTCCAGCGGATGTCGTTTTTCAATCAAAGACGTTCCTCTCGAGAAGCTCGACTCCGTGCGAGGCAGCCAGAGCCGCAGCGGCCTGCTGTGCAACCACCCTGCCGCCGGAATCCAGGCCGTGCAGCGAGCGAAGCCGGTAGTACGCCCAGGTAGCTGGCGGGCGGGAGGGGTGCGGGGCCGGCGGCCGAGGCGACTGGCTGTGTGGCGCAGGAAGGCGCCGTCCAGCGCCACTGTGACTGGGCTGGCCGCGCTGCTGCTGGGCGTCTGCCTCATGGCTGAGCAGGCAAGCAGCCGCCCCTGTGCCTCCCTTGGACGGCTCTCCGCCGGCACTGCTTTCTGTGCCCGGGAGCGCTCCTTTGGCATTGCCGTGCTCCCCCTCATGCCTCTGCAACGCAGCCTCTCTTCGCTCATCAAGGCCGCCGACGCTGCAACCGTGCAGCAAGGCACAGAGCGGACTCCTTTGCGGCAGCATGCACCCGCTTGAGTGTCTGCCGGCGAGCCTGGAGCCTGCCGGGCTTGCTGCTGCCAACCGGCAGGGAGCAGCGTGCCACATTCTAGGGCCTTGCTGCGAGCCAGCGCAGCCTCACGGCTGCCAACTCGCCTGCGCCCGCCTGTGGAGCAAGGAGGGGAGATGGAGACGCCAATTCTGCACTGCCAGCCTGGCAGCAGCTGGCAGGCACTGCTGCGGGCTTGCATCGCTGGGGATGCCTTTGCCAGGGTGGCACCGCGGCTGCAGGGCGACGGCGAGGGGGCGGTGCTCGACTGCATCACGACCGGCGTCGGGCTGGCGCCGTTTTTTGCCGCTCTGGACGGCCTGCTGGCGGACGCCGCCTTCAGGGCCGCCTTGGAGGGGCCGGCAACCGCGCGGCCGGCGGTGCGTGCGCCCGCCCCTGCGCCCGTCACTGACGAGGACGGTGAGTCATCCGCCGCCCGGCACGCCGTGCTCGGGCCCAGTCAGGCGGCTGGATCTGCGACGTGCCACTCCCCTGACGAGCCTTACTTGCAAGGCTTGTGGCTGTTTCTTGGCAGCCTGGGGTGGAGCTGGAGGGGCTGCTCCAGCGAGGCTGCAGGGCAGCGGCGATTGTCACTTGCATCTGCACCAATGCGCTTGCCATATCCGCACCAGGGAAGCCTGCTTCCGCCCAGCCAGTGGCGGCGTCTGTTTCCGACGCTCCCTGGGGGCGGCTGCAGAGGAGCCAGCGGGAGCCACGGCCGGTGGCGGCGCAGCGGCGGCAGTCGGCAGCGCGTTCGACCCCGCGTTCTCCCGCTGGGCCACCGCTGTGGTGCCGGCGGTGCGGCAGCGAGTGATCGGCGGCGGGGAGGCCCCTGCGCGGCCGCCGCGGCTGCAGCAGCTGGGTGGGCTGGCGCCGGAGCAGCAGCTGGGCGAGGCGCTGGCTGCGGTGACCGCGCTGGAGCGGTGCGACTCTCCTGCTCGCGTTTCGGCTCACAGTCCTGCACCGCTTTCAGCTGCAAAGCACAGTTGCAGTGGCATTCGCTGCCTGCTACTTGCATTCTCGCATGACCCCCCCTCCCCCCCCACCAAATGAAGCCATCCGCTGCTGCCGTTTCATTGCCGTGCTGCCCATTCGGCGCGCTGCCATCGAGCCTCTATCGGCAGCGGACACACGGACCTGCTGTGAGGTTGTAACTGCCAGTACGTAACTGCCGCGCAGGGAGGTCGAGTCCCTCAAGGCTCGCAACCGCGCGCTGACGCAGCAGGCCATCGAGCTGGGCCCCTCTGCGGCAACCCAGCCCGGCACCGGCGGCGGCCTGGGCGGGGGGCCGCCACCGGGCGCCTCGCCAGCCGAGCTGAGCGCCGCCAGAGCGGCTGCTGAGCGAGCCGAGGCCCGAGCAGAGGCGGCCGAGAGCCGGGTGGCGGAGCTGCAGCGGGAAGCTGAGGCCCATCGGGGTGCGTCTGGCCCCTTCTCTTCCACAAAAGTGCCAAGTGCAGACCGCCGCTCTCTCGCGCTGCCTGCGGCCGCCGGCGTGCTGCCCAAGGGCGTCTCTTGCTGCAGTTTGCTGCACAGGCTCAGACCCAGCTGGCCGGCTGCTCTGCCGCGACGCACGCCGGCTGCTTCCTGTAGACGACCAGCGCGCATATGCCGCTGCAGGTGAGCTGGCGGCGGCCGGGCAGCGCAGCTCGCAGCTGGAGGCGCGGCTGCGCGAGGCGACGAGGGACGCGGAGGAGGCGGCCGCTGCGGCTGCCAAGTACGAAGCTGACCTGGAGGCGCTCAGCGCAGCGTACACCGGCTTGGAGGCACACGCGCACTCGCTAGAAGCGCGCCTTGGACCGGGCTCGGATGCTGCGCTTGCGGCAGCAGAGGCAGCCCCGCCGGAGGCCGGAGGCACGCTCCTGCAGCTACAGTCGCTGCTTGCTCAAGAGGCTGTCTTGCAAGGGCGGCGTGCTGCTGCCTGGGGCCGAGAAAGGCAGTCGGACGCTGGTTGTGGCTGTGGCTGCAATGCGTTTGGTTCCCATGCCGGCGCTTGGGTTGCAATGACGGCCTGTCCAGCCGCTGGCACCAAGTGCATCGGATGACGCTCTCTGCCTGCCTCACGCCTGCTGCTGCGAGCCCCTGATCATGCCTGAGCTGCGGCTGCCCGGCAGGCTCGGACGCGGGCGGGGAGCAGGAGCTGGACGACCTGCTGGCCTGCCTGGGAGAGGAGGAGCTGCGGGTGGAGCGGCTGAAGGGGAAGCTGCTGGAGCTGGGGGTGGATCCGGAGCCTCTGATAGCCGACATAGGCGGTGGCGGCGGCAGCGACGCGGAGGCAGGCAGCCACGAGGGGGACTTCACATGAAGTGCCGCTTGCCCTGATTTGCTTCCTGCCTCCGCCCGCTCGCTGCCTATGCCGCACTTAGTCTGGGTCGTGCGCCGATTAGAGCAGAGCCAGATCAGTTTTGTGACCAATCGAACGGCTCAAATGGTTCTCAGCTTGCTGGTTCCAAACAAGCTGTTTAAGTGCCCTCTGAAAGTCCTTCAATGAGTCGCAGGACGAAGAGCTCTCTCATCTCCATGTGCTGCGCATCTCACATGGCTTATCTCACATGGCTTGGCTGGCGTGATGGCTGTGACACCGAACACCGTGTGGCTGCCTGCCGCCTATGCGCTGAGAGCAGGGGGCCGATGAGTGCGCCGCTTTTCCTTGTCAGAGTTCATTACCCAAATCTCCTCCAGGGGAAAGTCCAGCACAATTCCGGCTGCCAAGCGACATGAGCAAGGCATGCGCACAAGCAGGGACTAGCCACCAAGTCTCTGCCAATTGAAAGCATACCAATTGCGGTGAAACACTTTATGAGACTTGGAGATGAGGAACACCTATGAGAGATGAGCAGTCATCTCGTGGCAGCAATCGACAAGCCGTTGCGAGAACTTCAAAGCCAGCAAGGTCAGTCTTTGTGCACGCCTCAGGCAGGTCAATGCCGCACTGTCGGCAGAAGCAGAGCGGCAGTGACGTTGAAGCAGGAACTTTGCACCACTTTCCGGCGGCAGTATCACTTGCTCAGCTTTCGACTCATCTGCGCTGGAGAGCAAGCGTCGGCTGGCGGCGGCGGCAGCCCGGCCTGCACAAGCGGCAAGGCCGAAGTGTCATCAGCAAGCTGCAGCCTGAGATAATACTCAATCAATAGTAATATCAGCAGTATGGTCTGCAGTGCGGCTCAGGGCATGCAGGATTTGTTGTTCAATTGCGGACAGCCTCAGGAGGGAGGCGCACTGCAGGCGGCGGGGGGCTCGGCGGCGGCGGGCTGGGTGGCGGTGGAGACGCCTGCGAGCAGCACAGCAGGCACTGCACGTGAGCTCTTAGCGAGCATTCCAGAGCATTGGGAAGGAGCAAATGACTGAAATGGCAGCCGATTGACGGGCAGCTTGTGCTGGAGGACAGCGCACCGCGGGGGGAGGGGGACTGGGTGGTGGCGGGCTTGGTGGCGGGGGAGAGGCCTGCACGAGCGGTAGCATAGCAGCGGTCAGGGCCCAAGAAGACGTAGTTTCTTAATCAGGCATCGGGCTGCACTGGCTCAAGTAGGCGTGCTGAGCAATGCAGCGGCCTGCTGCTGTCCATGGGGGTCGCACGGGCAAGAAAACGATGTTCAAGCGAGGCTGGCCAGAAATCGCACCGCGGCAGGCGTTGGAACAGGTGGCGGTGGGCTGGCTGGCACCGGCGGCGGCAGGGACGCCTGCGCACAAGGCAGACAGCCCCTCCTTCAGCCGCATGCGAAGAGGTCCAACAAGCTGAGGGGGCAGCCGCTGCTGGGCACGAGCATTCAAAGGTGTCAAGTATGCAGGCTGGCATGGCACAGGGAAAGGCAGGTGACCCAGCAGCAAGCTCACCGCTGGGGGCGACTGCGTCGGGACTGGCGGCGGCGGGCTGGCCGGCGGCGGCAGGGGCACCTGCGCAGACAGCAGCATGTCTTGGTTGGCAGCACCAAGCAAAGAAGGCCAGCACGTTGAGGGGGCATCTGACTTTGAAGAAATGTGAAGCGCGCGGGCTTGCTCACAGCCGTGCAGGTAAAATGGGCAAAACAGACGCACCGCTGGGGGCGACTGCGTCGGGACTGGCGGCGGCGGGCTGGCCGGCGGCGGCGGGGACGCCTGCGCAGGCAACAGCAGTTTTATGGTTGGATTCCGATGGGAATCCGCAAGCAAAGCAGGCTAGTAAGCTGAGAGGCAGCTGCTGACAGATCAAGGCACTGGACAATTCAGGCTGGCATGGAGCAGGAAGATGCGCCAGCAGCAGGCGCACCGCTGGGGGCGACTGCTTCGGCACGGGCGGCGGCGGACTGGAAGGCGGCGGGCTGACCGGCGGCGGTGGGGACGCCTGTGCAGAAAGCATCATGCCGTGATCGTCAGTTGCAAACAAGTAAGGCAAGCACGCTGAGGAGGGCTCATAAACTTGCAAGCAAAGGTGCCGCACGTGTACTGTGAAATGAGGTGCAAACGAGATGAGCCAGCAGCAAGCCCAACTGATTGTCAGCCGAACGCAGAAAAGACCACAGACAGTTGATGGTTCGGCCGCTGGCAGGAGAGGCCATCTGAACGTGCAGGCTGGCCAATTCATGCAGACATGTGCGGCACTATGACTCACCACTGGGGGCGGCTGCGCTGGAACGGGCGGCGGCGGGCTTGCCGGCGGCGGCGGGCTGAGCAGGCCGCCCTGCTGGACCAGCAGCTTGCTCTGGAACTGCGGCTGCTGGCTGCTCAACGGCGGCGGCGCGGCGGCTGCCGGAGCTGAAGCGCCGCTTGCTGGCGCTGTGGCACCCTGCGGTGGCGGCGGCGGCATGCTCTTGGGCGGCGGCACTGCGGGGCCGCTCGCCTGCGGTGGTGGTGCCTGCACAGGCAGGAGCAGGTGTGTCAGGACGCAGTCGCATGCAGGGGTCTGCGCCCCATATCTGAGCTGGAGGATTCCCACCAGACATGCTCTCTGGGCGTGCAGGCTGAGCAGTGCACGCGTCGTTGCCATGAGGCGCACCTGGGGCGGGCTGCCGGGCGCGGGGGCGCCTGGTGGGGGTGGGACGCCCCTCAGCGGCGCCGGAGCGGGACTGGCGGGAGGAGGAAGCGACGCCTGCAGGGGCAGCGGCAGGCACCGTGTGACATCCCAAAGCAAGGAGGGCAGCCTGAGCCCGGGAATGCCCTGATGTGATTGCAACAGGAAACCTTCAAATGCAGGCCGGCCAGCCTGTGCTGCGCAAGCGAGCTGATGGGCCAGTGAGCGCACCAGCGGGGGGCTGCTCGGAGCAGGACCAGGCGGCAGCAGGAAGCTCTTCACCAGGGCCGGCGCAGGCCCGTTCTGCTGTGGCGGGGCCATCTGCATGGGCAGCCGCGTGACATGCCTGAGGTGGTGAGCTGTACACGAGGCAAAAATGCGCGGTGCTGCTCTGCACGGGCGACCGGCGCACAACGCAGGGCATGTAGCCGTCGTGAGGCCGGCGGCCGCACCGTGGGTGAGGTGATGGGTGCAGACGTCGGCAGGGAGCCGCCCAGCGGCGCCGTTGCCGGGCTTGTACTCATCGGAGGCGGCGTGCGGGGCGGCGGGGGCGGCGAGCGAGGCGGCGGCGGTGAGTGAGGCGGCGGCGGCGGCTTATGCGGCGGCGGCGGTGGACGTAGAGGCACTGGCGCCGGCGCAGAGGCCTGCAAAGGGAGCCAGCAGCAACACGAGGTTGTTTGCGTCGAGCGGAAGAGCAGCACACGCTAGCAAGCAGTGCTTCTGAAAAGGATGTGGAAGCAGCCAAGATGCGGAGATGCTGTCTGGCATGATAATGCACAGGCAAGGAACCAGCAAACGCACCTTTGGCAAGCTGCTCGGCACAGGAGTGCCTGGCAGTGTTGGTGGGCTCTGCGGTGCGGAACCAGGGCTGCTTTGCTGGGGCGCCAGCGCCTGCACAGGCGACAGCAGCAGGTCAGGCATCACGGCAACGCGGTGTGTCATGTCAGGTTGCAGGCCAAAGAAGGCCGTGGTGATGGTAGAATGCCTGGCTAAGCCCCGACTGTGAACGATGCAACTAATCTGAGAGGCAAGCCAAGGAACGCCAGCGTGCGCACCTGGGGCAGGCCACTCGGTACAGGAGCGCCCGGCAGCGTCGGCAGGCTCTTCGGTGCTGGTGCGGGGGCGCTTTGCTGCGGGGATGGCGCCTGCACGGAGGGGGACATGCCCTCATGCTTTTAAGCAGACCATAACAAAAAGAGACTCCTTGAAAGGAATGCAACATCAGCTTGCAAGTCAAGCCACAAGCGAGCGCACCTGAGGCAGGCTGCTGGGCACGGGCACGCCCGGCAGCGTCGGCAGGCTCTTCGGTGCCGGTGCGGGGGCGCTTTGCTTCGGGGATGGCGCCTGCAGGGAGGGGAACATGCCCTCGTGCTTTCAAGCAGACCATAACAA
>BHFV01000565.1:0-16025 GCA_003568905.1 Trebouxiophyceae sp. KSI-1
CCCCCCCCCACAGCAATCGAGCGTACTAAGAAGCCAGAGGGTGACACACCCAGGCTGGTCTGGTTTTTGGAGCAGCCTGGGGAAGGCCGGGCCTGCTCGCGCCACTCAAGACTCTTCAAAGCTGAGGGCCGTGGATTTTGAGAAAATAAGGGGCTCAAGGCTCGATGTGTGTTACGGCCCCAAGGCTTGCCTGCCCCCGGCCGCTCTCGCATTGCCTCAGCTTCCAGGCAGCTCCCCGCCCGCGCGCGCTGTGCGCAGCCACACATGTGCGCTGGCTTTTGTTGTGACTGCCACCGGGCCGTAACTCCCGCAGATCGACAACGAGGATCTCGTGTTCACGCTCGAGACGATCGTCGAGAAGTTCGGAGAGGACATGGCGCCGTACGCGGTCGGGCTGTGCCAGCACCTGACCCAGGCCTTCGCTCGTCTGCAGGCGCGCCCACTCCCCCGCCTGCCACAGCTTCCCACTGACATCGCAGCTTGCAGCCTGGCCGTCCCGATCTGCATTTCTCGTGTCCTGCCTGCCTCGCACAGCACGCACGGCCTCGCTGGGCTTGCAGGCAGCCGCATCCGCCGTTTCTTCCAGCTCACACGGCAGGCAGCAGCTGCTCACGCCGGCACCGGCATGCAAGCCACCTCCCTGCCACGCGCAGCCCACCTCGAGGCTCCCCACAGCCGCCTCCGAAAGCCCACGTGAACCGCCGGTCGTAACCCCCGAAACCCTATTTTAACCCTAACGCCGACCGTAACGCAGGCGACCGAGGGCGAGGACGAGCGCGACGAGGACGAGGGCGCGCTCGCCGCGTTCGGCTGCCTGCGGGCGCTCGGGACGGTGCTGGAGTCGGTCTCGGGGCTGCCGGCGATATTCCCGGCGCTGGAGCCGGTGGTGCTGCCGGTGCTGAGGAGCATGGCCGGGCGGGAGGGGCAGGACGTGTACGAGGAGATCATGGAGATCCTGTCCTACTTCACCTACTTTTCTCCGCAGGCGAGTGCCACGCGCCGGTTACCGCGGGAGTTAGACGTGGAAGAGCGGGGGTGTTTCAGTTGTGGCGGAAGGAACATTGCTGCTTCAAATGATAGAGATAGATCTTGTCCTTGCTTCCCTGCTTTCAGGCGGCCTGTCCTGCTCGCCATCCGAATTTGCTGCACTTATGGGTTTACAGGCCATCCTCGTCTCATTTGATGCGGGCAAGCAGCTCTGCTCCCTTGCTGCCGGCGGCCCCCGCCCGCTGCGGCACAGACCCGTCCCGCTAGCTCCCTCCCACGCCTCCTGGCCCCCATCACATCGAACTTGAACTCAGGGCAGATATTTCAGGAGCTAGGGTTTACATGAGGGTTCATGGTAGGCTGCGCCCTGACCCTCAACTCTGAACCCAAATGTTTCATGACTATTTCCGACGACCAAAAACGTGGATGTCTGGCTCCTTGGGGGAGATTAGTAAGCGGGCGACTCACCCCGCTGCCTGCCGGCTGCCTCGCAGATCAGCGGCGAGCTGTGGGCGCTGTGGCCGCTGCTGGTGCAGTCGTTCCACGAGTGGGCCTTCGACTACTTCGAAAACATCCTCGTCCCGCTCGACAACTACATTTCGCGGGGCACGGACGTGTTCCTGGCGGGCACCAACCCGAACTACCTGCAGCAGGTGCCCTTATCTATTCCCTGCCACCCTGTCTATCGTTCAAAACTCGTTTCAAATTTTTGAATGTCTTTCATTCAAAATTCGTTCCAAAATTTTGAACAAAAGACGACAGGAAACGCGAGCCTCAGCGGTCGCCCTGGGCCCAGCTGGGGTGGTCTTGAGAGGCCGGCTGGCTGGGAGGTCAGGACGCGCTCCTGGCCTCAGGCGGACCCCTCCCCCAGGAGACGGTAAACAGCAAGCAATCGCAACAGCAACACTTACACTAAGAGCGAGCAAAGCTGACACTGGGAGCAACAGCAGCGACAGCAACAGCAACACGAGTAGCAAAATTTTCACAGAGGGCAAGCAAATCTGACAGCAGCAGCAGCAGCAGTAGCAGCAGCAACACTACCAGCAACACTAAGAGCAGCGGCGGCAGCAGCAGCAGCAGCAGCAGCAATACTAACAGCAGCAGCAGCAGCAGCAGCAACACTAACAGCAGCAACACTGACAGCAGCAGCACTGACAGCGGCACCGCTGCGCAGGCGGTGGGCATGGCGGAGAAGGCTCTGAGCGACGGCGACGCCTCAGAAGGCGACGTGCTGTGCGCGCCCAAGCTGCTGGCCATCATCCTGCAGGCCTGCCGCGGCCGAGTGGACGCCTGCGTGCCGCACTTCATCGCGATCGCTCTGGCCAGGCGAGCCGCTGACCTCCCTTTCCTTTCTGCCGGCATGCCCTGTCACATGGCCAAGCCGCCCTCCCTTTCCAGCCTGCCCCCTGCGCCGACGCTGGTAGAAAATGGAGCCCGGCAGAGGCCAGGAGCTTTGTTTGTTTTGAGGTCATCGTGTCATGAAAATGTCGTGAAAATGAAATATAAATGAAATCCAGAATGACGGGAATTGAGGCAGGGGCGAGTTTTCCCTGCGCTTTTTTGGTGTTTCCCCATATACTTGATTGATTATGACCCGCAGCGGCACTCAATCTCCCAGCGCCCGGCGCTTCGCAACGAGCCTGGATCTCTCAAGTCGGATGTGAACCCCCGGCCCTAAACGTCAAAATCAGGGTTTTGTGCGCCCAGCAGCTGTGCAGCTGCCACCCCGGCTGCAGCACCGCCACCCTCCCCCCTTCGACCGCATATAGCCGTTTTGGTTCCAATCGATAGACGAAACCCTAAAGGCGGGTGCTCGAAATGCCAGGTTGGCGACGGCAAAACAGAAGAATCTGCGGGACGCGCTGGTCGGCCTGGTGGCAAATGCTATTTATTATTCGCCGCCGCTGGCGCTGGGCGCGCTGCAGGCGCAGGGGCAGCTGGCTGGCTTCATGACGACTTGGTTCGAGGTGCGCCCTGTCTAGGGTTCAGGGCTCAATGCTCTGGCTCCCCACTTGGCCTTTCTTTGCGGCCTCCGCATCTGCTGTTTTCGCGGCATTGAAGCTGTGGTGAAATGGTTTTTCTCATTTCTGCCTTTTACCTTGGCGAGGAGACTGAGTTTTGCCATCACCTCCTCGTACAAACCTTCCTTGCCAGCAGTGCAGCCTGCTGCGGCGCAAGCACCTGCCTGCCCGCCTGTCACGCCCCAGACACTCCTCTGCTTCCTTCACAGCAGAGGCCACTTCTCTGCAGCACGCGCACCCAAGAGAGCTGAAAATGTGCCCACAATCCGATTCAATTCCTCTGGCCTGAGCACGCCATCCTGCCACATGCTTGCGCCCGTCTTCTGCCCTTTTCAGCAGGACCAGCACACACCTCGACCAGAGACACACAGAGTTCTGCAGAGCCGACCCTGCACCTGTCCACCCCTCTCCCAGCGTAACTGACTCGCCGCCTCCGCCCGCGTAACTGACGCAGCCATCACCCGCGTGTTTGACGCCGCCTCCAGACGCGTAACTGGCGCCATCCCCGGCCGCATAACTGACGCCTCCCCCGCATAGTTAATTGACACCGCCCCCGGCCGCGTAACTGACGCCGCCCCCGCCTGCGTAACTGACGCCGCTCCCCCCCGCTCGCGTGCCGCAGATGCTGTCTGCCACCCGCCCCGACGGCCGCCGCAAGCACTTCCGGCGGCAGCACGACAAGAAGGTGGCAGTGCTCGCGCTGGCCGCGCTGCTGGCGGCGCCCGAAGCCTCGCTGCCAGCGCCCGAGATCAGCGCGGCCGCGGGGCAGTTTGCCGGCGCGTGCCTGGCGCTGCTCACCGACCTGAAGCGGCAGCAGGTGGGGGGGCCGCCTGCTCCTTGCAAGCCAGCCGCCAGCCCGGCTGCTGTTCGGTCCGGCTGCAGCTGCGGCTGCTGGATTGCGGGCAGTGTTGAGAGCGAGACGCCGTCCTGACCTAGCCGCCGCCGGAGCGCTGGGGGACTCCGCAGCCTGCTCGCAACGCAGCTGGGAAAGCGAAAGCACCGCAGCACGGCCCCTGCTGCTGTCGCAAGCCACCAGCTTTGAACGCGCCAGCCCCGCCAGCAGCTCACCTGCTCCATGCTCAGCTTCAGGGCCCTAGATTCTGATGTTGTTTGCTTCAAGCCTGGCTCCAGGGGCATCACCAAATTTGAATTCAAAATCTGTTTGAAGCTTTCAATTCTGACGCCTGCACTGGTCCTACAGGACGACTTTGCGACTCGCGACTCGGACTCGGAGGGCTCCGAGGAGGAGGAGAGCAGCGAGGAGGAGGCGGAGGAGGTGGCCGAGGCGGAGGGGGAGGAGGGGGACGCGACTAACGCCGCCGAAGACGAGGCCTACATGCGGCGGCTGGCACGCGAGGCGCAGCGGCTGGCGGTGGGGAGCCCTCATGACGCATGGTCCTGCGGGGGCTGGAGGCAGTGCCACGGGGGGGGAAACGCGCCCCCATTTCCTAAGCTGGGAATGCAATGGCAGAGTCAGCGTCATGTTGGGATCACGTCGCCGTTGCGACTGTCACGCTGTGCATGCGGAGGGGCCAGGCAGCAGCGTGGCATGGAGGCTGCGGCGGCTGCCGGCAGCGCGAACCGCAGCTGGGGCCGACCCAAGTCCGGCTTGCCGCTGCCGCCAGGCACCCAACGCAGTCGCGCCCCCTGCCCTGCCTGCGGCCCCAGCCTCGCCGGCTTGCAGCAGCAGCAGGAAGTTGGCTGTTACTCCTATAACTTCCCCTTAGTAAACTGATCTAATTTGTGATAAACTGCTCCTGCTGTTGCTGCGGCTGGGCACCTCTGCAGCTTCTCCCGCCTCAGCGGATGTGACTGCCCGCGCCACGCTGTTGCAGGGGCTGGGCAGCGACGCGAGCGGCAGTGACGACGAGTGGACGGACGACGAGGAGGAGTCGACTGCCCTGGACCCGATCGACCCCTTTGTCGCGTTCGCGGACGCGCTGCGGTCGCTGCAGGCAAGCGCCCCTGCCGGCATGCCCGCCGCGTCCAAGATGCCGCCGCTTTGCTTGCTCATTCTGGGCTTTGGGCGGGCCTCGAGCTCCAGAGCAGCCGTGGGAGGGCTTCAAAGCAGCCCTGGGCTCTGAAACAGCTCCAGCTCGTTGATTTGGGGTGTCTGGCGGTGGGTCCGCGCGTGCACTGACACCCGAGCTGGGGCTTGCTGCAGGCCAGCAACCCCGCCCGGTTGGCGGCGGCCACGGCAGGGCTGGACCAGGGCGCGCTGCAGGCGCTGCTGGCGCACGCGGAGGCGCAGCGGCAGAAGCTGGCGGCCAAGGGGAGCGGCGCCTAAGCGCTGCGTCTGCGAGAGTGCGAGTGTGTGCGTGTGATCTTCGGTTGCCTGTGTGAGACCTCCGTAGTACATGAATCCGTGCTAGCTCCTTGCAGGTTCCAGAAGCAAAAGGCAGGAGACAGCCTGGCTGCAAATTCGTACCGGGCTAGGCGGGAAAACGAAGGAGAAAGGAGAGGGCGATCCGCATCAAGGGAAGGAGCTGGCTTTCTCCACGGCCCATTGCTGCTAAAGTAGGTGGGGCTTGGCGTAGCCGCTTTGCTCAGACATTGCGGGCTTTACCTCAGCAGCATCGGTTCCACGCCATCTCTCTTGCATCCCATTGCCGGTCGATACGACAGACGAGCTACTCCGCGAGTGGACGGCCCGAGTGGCCGCCTGCGCGCTACCCGCCCGCCTGTCGCGGCGCGATGGGCGGGCAGAACTCCAGCCTGCGGCGGTCACTGGAGGAGGAGTTCGCCCGGCTGGCCGGCCACGGACGCAAGTATCTGCTGCTGGACCAACTGCTGCAGCTGCGTTTGCCGCCGTCCGCCTGGACGCTGGACCCCTCCCATCTTGGCGTATTGTTTGTGCTGGACAGGTCCGCTCTTTCTGCCTGGAAACGCCACGCCTGGCTGATCGGATGTCTCAGCGTGGAATCCAATCCTCTGTATGCGCCAACCATGCCTTGTGAGTCGTCAGATGCAGGACTCACTCCTCCTGGCATACTGACTCGTGAGCAAGTGCAGGGGCCGCAAGGGGCGCGTGACGCTGGACGACCTGCTGGCACTGGCGGAGCTGGCGCACAGTCGCATGCGTGCCTACCAGCCGCACGAGTTCCAGGCGCACATGCAGGGCTTCTGCACGCTGCAGATGTGGCGCGCCATCTCGGTCGAAGGCGAGCAGGCGGTCTGCGACTGGCAAGATTCTTCCACGTCCTGTGCGCGGCAAGTTGGGCACATCTGCAGCTGAGCCAGAGCATGGCTTCGGGAGGCAGACAAGAGGCAGCCTGCTAGTGCAAAAGATGAACCCGGTGTGCTCGGCTGTATCAGCTGCATCCTGAAGCTTCAGCGCTCAAGGCCACACTCAGTCCTCCTGATAACGCAGCCGAGCACGTCATTCTGCTCACACCTCAAGAAAGGAAGCTGGTGTCAGCAGCTGAGCGGCACGTGCGCCCTGCAGGCTGGTGCGCATGGTGGCAAACGCGGGCCGCACCTGCAAGTTTGAGGCCGGCAGCGAGGACGTCTTCCTGCACGAGGAGGGCCTGCGCCTTCTCTTCGTCATGTTTCGTGTCGAGGCGAGTCCTGGGTGCTCTCACTCGGCACAGCGGCGCTTCTCCTGCTGCGGCGCTGACAGACGCAGCAGTGCAGCGCGGCAGGGCACAGCTCTGCTTGGCTCTGGGCTACCTGCCAGTCTCAGCAGGCGCTGCAAATTCTGCTCGTATTTTCTGCCATCAACGCGCGAACTCCACCAAAAACACTGTCCAGACTGCAGTCCCAAGTCCCAAGCCTCGAGCAAGCCGCGGCTGACGCCTGCCAGCCCCGCTGTCTCTTCAAGACCGGGTGAAGAAATCCTGAACGTCTGGTGGCCTGGCTCGGACTGCAGGAGACGCAGGGCGTGCAGTTTGCGGACTGCCTGAACCTGCTGCAGCAGGCGGGCGAGGCGGCGGGGCTGATGGATATCGAGGACAGCCGGCAGGACCAGTGGGTGCCGCTGGCCATGGTGCAGCGCCTGCTGGGCGCGCTGGTGGGCGGCGCGCGGCGCGTGCTGGAGGAGGTGTACCCTCGCGAGGAGCTCGAGCTCGCCTGATAATCAGCAGCACCCGTTCGCTTGATAATCAGCAGCAGCACCCGTTCGCTTGCCAGCCCTGCTGTTGCTGTTCTTGACGGCTGGTTGATGAAGCTGGTGACTTGGGTTGCAAATGCCATCCGTATTGACTACGTGCTGCCCTGATGTGATAACAGCAAGGGGTGCGAGATGATGGAACAGCGCACAAACGATGAGCTTACAAATATGAACTCAGCAGGCTCCTCCGTGATTCTAATGCAAGCGCTACCTCGGCACAAGGATGGGTGCTCTAGTGTTCCCTTCCTTGCGTAAGCGAGAATGCACAATCATCGAGAGCGCAAAGCTACATGCAGAGTTCTGAGGTGACACTTGTCCCCTCTCCATGCGCAACTGAGGCTCTCTTGATTGCATGGTCATGCAATCGGATCGAACTGATTGGGTGGGACGAAACCAACGCACTGCTTGATGTAATAATCACAGTACTGAGGGCTGCTGCAGCTAGCGCTATCGCCGCATGTCGTCGGAGAAACAGCCCCAAAGTTGTTGACGATCCCCACGTCAGTCGATGCAGTCCCAATCGTTGGGCCGCACAATGCAAGAGCATTGTTGGATGATACTGTTCCGACCTGTGCTCCATCAACCGGGGAGCAGTAAATGCCTGCAGAGCAGAGCCTCAGTACTAGTACTCGACGTATGACCGAAAACTTACGGCAACAGTGTTAATGCAGCAGAGGTACAAAGGGCCTCACCAGCGAAGGCCGGGCATTGGAAAAGTTGGATGCGACGACCATAAGGGGGGTAGGGGTCTGGTACCGACATCTGATTGTAACGCCCGACAGTGCATGGGTAGTCACGGGGGTCCTGCATTGAAAGAAGGTCGGGAAGGGGTTTGTGGGTGTGCATGCGATCTCAACTCAGCTGAAGACCCTCAATTCGGCCAGGATCAAACTTTCCAGTCCCAGCCAACAATCCTTGTCTGTGCATACCCAGCAGGAGGCGCCATCACAACCGAGGAGAGAAGGGCAAAGAAATCGAACGCGCACCTGACAGACACCGCTGTAGCAAGTATCAGTGCTGCAACTCGTGCCGCAGGTGCCGCAGTTGGCAGTGTCATTGAGCGTGCCAGCGGCGCAGCCTGCAGCAGGCGGGCGTTGCGTGAGTCTTGGGCTGCTGCCGGCTGTCGAGAGCGCAGCAGCAAGCCCCTTGCGTGGTGCGCACCGCAGGTGCCGTTGAGGCACGTCTGGCCGTTGGTGCAGGCGTTGCCACAGGTGCCGCAGTTTGCAGTGTCGTTGAGCGTGCCAGCGGCGCAGCCTGCAGCGCGCGGGCGTTGCGTGAGTTCAGAGCGCTTGCCGGCTGCCAGAAGCCCAGCAGCAGGAACATAGCGTTGTGCGCACCGCAGGTGCCATTCAGGCATGTCTGGCCGTTGGTGCAGGCGTTGCCACAGGTGCCGCAGTTGGCAGTGTCGTTGAGCGTGCCAGCGGCGCAGCCTGCAGCGCGCGGGCGTTGCGTGAGTTCAGAGCGCTTGCCGGCTGCCAGAAGCCCAGCAGCAGGCCCCTAGCGTGGTGCGCACCGCATGTGCCGTTGAGGCACGTTTGGCCGTTGGTGCAGGCGTTGCCGCAAGTGCCGCAGTTGGCAGTGTCATTGAGCGTGCCAGCGGCGCAGCCTGCAGCAGGCGGGCGTTGCGTGAGTCTTGGGCTGCTGCTGGCCGCCGGGAGTGCAGCAGCAGGCGCCTGGTGTGGTGCGCACCGCAGCTGCCATCCAAGCACGTCTGGCCGTTGGTGCAGGCGTTGCCGCAGGTACCGCAGTTGGAGGTGGTGTTGAGTGCTGTGGCGCCGTCGGCCAAGCAGGCTGTGGCAGGCAGGCGCCGCTTGAGGCTGTGATGATCGAAAGGGGTTTGCAGAATCAGGTTGCTCAACTTGCAGCAGGCAGCAGGTGGGGCGCACCGCAACTTCCATTTACGCACTGCTGGCTGCTAGGGCAGGTGATGTCGCAAGCGCCGCAGTGGGAGCTGTTGGAGCTCGTGTCGATGCAGCTTCCCCCGCACAGTGTGCCCTGGCAGCCTACAAGTGTAGCAGCTGAATTATCAGTGCATCGGGGTGGCGGTGGCACTCCTGCACTGCAGAAAGGCTAGCAGTGGCAGTGGTCTGCTGAGGCTGGCCATGCTCTGCTAAGCCATTTGGCATGTTGCCATATGGCACCTGGCTATGTGATCTGCATTTCGACACAGCAACACTGGAGGGATGAGTCTTCACCTGACGGCGGTGGCGGGCTAGCTGGCTGGGGGCTGGGTGCGACCGGCGGTGGCGACGGGCTGACCGGCTCGGGGCTGGGCGCAGCCGGGGACGGTGGCGGCGGCGAGCTGACTTGCTGGGGACCGGGTGCAGCTGGCGGCTGCGGGCTGGCCGGCTTGGGGCTGGGAGCCGCCGGGGACGGCGGCAATGGTGGGGGCGGCGAGTTCACGGAGGTGTTGCACTGCACGAGCACCCAGGTGCCGTCAGGCTGGGCACCCGATTTCTTTTCGGTCAGGCAAGTCAAGCTGGTGACGGGCAAATTGCTATGATTGCTTCCTCGAGGGAAGAGAAGGCTCTTGCCCTGTAGACGGGGCCGCCGTCCTGGATGCCAAATTCGCCGCGCTGCGCTGTGCCAATGACACACTGGCCGCTCGGGTTGCAGCTGATGTCGCTGCTGGCCGTGTTGAAGTCGAAGCAGGCGTAGCTGCCATCGGAAGCAGGAGGGCTGCAATAGCAGGGGTCAAAGCCGGGATTGTAATAAGGGCTGCCTGCAGGCAGCCGCCGTTTGCCTCACAACTTGTCCAATGAAGGTGAACACGCGCGCAGAAAAGAGATGCTCTCGGAGTTGCTCCAAATAGCTCCAAGGAGGGCTTGCCTAGTGGTGGGGGGCTTGGGCCGCCGCTCTGACCTTCGTTCCCTTGCGGCGGCTGCACACCCGAGCCTGCAGTGCAATCAGCGCTTATTGTCAGAATTCTGTACCGAACAACATCATGCTGCCAAAGCTTGAACGCAGACAGGGGCTTGCATCCTCCCAGAAAAAGGGGCCTTGCCGGCAGGGGACGTGCAGTCGGGTGCTGCCAGCGGGTAGCAGACTGTCTGCGCCCCTTGAGCCGCAGTGGTAGCGCACACGCTGTTGCTGCCGCAGGCACAGGAGCTGCTGCAGTCGCTGCCCGGGTTCTGCGCGACCTTCACGGTCTGCAGGCAGAAACGGCATGGCAGCGGTGAGGTGGCAGCGCCATCGGAGGCAGCCAAGCGGCGACAGCAGGCAGGTAGATACCGCGCACCTGTCCCTCGGTCGTCAGTCCGCAGATGACGCCCGACACGCCGCTCGCCCCGATGCACAGCACGGGGGTGCCCGGCACTCCTGTGCAAGCAACTGCGCCTGCAGCACAGCGAGAAGGAGATTACTTTTCCAGCGCCCGCACATGACGTTCTCCCAGTGCATACCAGCAGCACTTTAAGAATGAAGAGGGCACACCGCTTGGCAGGGGGCAAGTCGGGGGCGGCGGCGGCGGCTGGGATGCCTGCGGCGGTGGAGGGGGCGAGCTAGCCGGCGGTTGCGGCGGTGCAGCCGATGTCGTCGTGGGTGGAGGAGGCGTTGGAATTGGAGAGGGCGGGGACGACACCGTCACGGGAGGCGGGGAAAGTGCGGCAGGCGTCGGCGGGGGCGACGGCGGGGCTGCGAGGGGCATGGTCGTGGCGGTGCCGGTTAGGTCAACAGCCACAAGCAAAACTTGCCGCGCGAGGAGCGGCCAGCGCCCGCTGAAAGGCGGCCGGACAGCTCACGCGTTGCTGCTCTGGCGCATAGGATGCCCGCTATCGCCAGCACAGCCAGGCGCGCGCGGTTGGCGCTCACCGATGGCGGCATCACGGCGCGAGGCGAGCCTGCAGCCGGCGAGGCGACGGCTCAACCGCATTGGGCTTCTCGAACTCTCATCCCGAGCACATGCGAGCTGGGTAAATTCACCCACCCGCGCCGTCCAGCGTCAACCAGGCGGGTGCTGACGCACGTTCAAGCTGGCACCGGCAAGTAATGACGGCTACTTTTGCCCAACTCTTCAAGGCGGCAGAGTAGCTTGTGCTTTATCGCTCGAAGAGAGCTGGTGTCGGTGCTTCAAGAGATTCGCACTTGCGTCTGCCGTAGGTCAGGGTGCCGATGCAGCCAAGCAAGACTGCCCTGGCTGGCACGCGGCAGTGCGCGCGCTCGTACACTGCGACTGCTTGACTTGCTCGATTATGGAGCGGTGATTTGCGAGATGTTCTGGTGCTGGAGTCCATACCGTCACGCTCGCCGGGGGGGGCATGGCCGATAATTTCGCGCTGGCGAGCCGTTGGGAAAAACATGAAACTAGGCTTCCTTGCCCCTCTGCAATGACTGGATGAGCGCACGAGCAGGTGCATTTATAACTGGCTAGAGCTGTATTCTGATATCAGGGTCCTCCTAGCAGTGACGCACCCGAATGTTCCGGTGTCGGCGTGCATTGCGCCGGATTGTCAATTGACTTGCTTGGCGATGGCCGCCTGTCTTCTTGCATGCCAGTCAGGACGTTCCTTCTTCACAAAGCTTATGCACGCCACTGTCCCCTGGCCAGAAAGTGCAGGGGACAGCGAACGCCTTGACAAGCTCGCCAAACTCCTGCTTTTGCACTCTCGCTGCCGGCCACAGCCAGCAGACACAAGCTTGGCATCAGAGCTGAGCAGCAGAGCTGATGAATATGAGGAAGCTCTGCCCAGCACTCCTGCACGAAGAGAAGACGGGTGCAGCCAAGGACTGGAGCAGAAGATTCGCTGAACGACAAGCCACCGACTGATCGGCAAGCTCCACTTCTGGTACACGATGTGCGGCAGGTTTGGTCAACAAAATTCTGGTGAGGAACAAGCGGCAGAGTCGTGCAGTGAATGCCACGCCTGCCCCAGTGGCAACGCTACCGCACCGCCCGCTCTGAGACTCGGCGGCCGCCGCTTAAAACCGCAGCGCAGCCGGATGATTCTGTGTGCATCCAGCTCCAAACTTCAAAGCAGCGGAGCGGCAGAAACAGGCAGACGCATGGGATCTCGGGACAACCGGCCCAGGCAGCTACCGCTCAGACAGGATCAGCTCCTCCACACTCCAGTCCTCGAAACTGCAGCGGCCAATGCGCCAGTGTCAGCCGCCGCCTGCAATGTGTGCTTTCACAGGATCGGCCGTTTAGTAACGACTGGCTGGCAGAGCAGCACCTGCCGTCGGGCAGGTACCGCCGCACGGTGAAGGGTATCTTCTTTTCCCGCAGCTCCTTCATCGCTATCTGCGGCCGAGCGCAGCCGCAAAGCTGTCAGCAAAGTGGCAGGGAGCGAGTGAGGCTGGCAGTGCTGTGCCAGTCAGCCAGCCGGGCAGGCAGACAGGGCGGTCGGGAGCGTCAACGGGGCAGCAGCTGGCACGAGGTGTGCATTGAGCAACACAAGTCTCTCAGGGAGAAGCGCATTGTGCAGGGTCTCAGCTGCGGACCAAGCTGGACCGGACGACAGGCTGAGGCTCAGCACCGCGGCAAACTCGGCTGTCTTAGGACAGAGCGCACGGTGTGCTGGCCAGGGAAGCAGTGCATCATGTGCCAGCCAGGGAAGCTGTTGGAAGGCGCTGAGGCAGCAAGCCTGGCAAAGGGGCGTTTGGGGGCAGGACGGCTGAACGGGGCACCTCGAGGGCGTCAGTCTCGCCGCTGAGCTCCACCATGACGGGCGCGTTCATGCTGCAGGCGCAGCCGTGCGCCGACTCAGTCACAAGCCTCTCGCCCGCTTGCCCAGGAGGAGCTTGTGTGCCGGGAGGGGCGCCTGATCTGCAGCGCACGCGTGCCCAGTATCCGCGCGCGCTCGTATTTGGTCATGTAACGCGTCGTTATCCGCGGCTTGTCGCTCGGCTGCGGGGCGGCCTCCAGAATCTCCGTCGTGTCCTCGTCCATCGCGTCGCCGCCGCCCTCCTCCCCCTCGCCCTCGCCCAGCTCCTGAGGGCAGCCAAAACGACCTGTCAGACCGAATAGCAGGGCCCCTGCTGCTCATGTGAGTTCCAGGCCTGAGCTTGAGCACAAGACAGCTTTGCAGCAGCCGGCGGCTCCAAGTGAGGGGCAATGCAGGCTGCTACGCACCGCCTCGGGCTCTTCCGGCTCGTCAAACTGCTCCATGCTGCAGCGGCAGTAGCACAAGTCAGTGACGGTCGAACGGAGCAGCGGCGCTCAACTGGCAGTGCTGGCAAGCTCATCCCGGCATCTGCGGCATCTGCAGGAGGGAAGCCGTACTTGACGTCGCCGCCATAGTCGTCATCGTCTGCCATGCTGCCCAAAAGCTGATCGCGGGCGGCGGTCGCTCAGCAGAACGCCCTGACGCCTGGAGCTCGGCGGCGATGCACAGGAAATTTCGTGAGTAGCTGTCGAGGCCGCAGGCGCTCTGTTGCGTTCAGCAGCAGGGCTTTGCTGGATTCCAGACACACACTGAGTTCAGAAAGCTGAAGTATGGGGACCGGTCGTGTGCTCGGCCCTCGCACCCGGCAAAACGAAAGCGCCCTGCATAAAGTTACCAAGCAAGCGCATGTTTGCTGCATCGGCATCGAAGCTACGCGCCCAGAGCATCCGCAGACTCGGTGGCAGCGCGCTGTGCCGGGCCATGGCTCCGCCGGCCAAGGTGCAGAAGACGGGCGGCGGAAGGATCGGGACGCACTCCGGCTCCTTCCACTGTGCGGCCTCTTCCACCTGCCCGTCTGCATCAGGACTGCCTGCTGATCGGGGCCTGACGGCACCGGCTGGGGAGCAGGTGATGAGGCGCTAGGTTGCTACTTGCTGCAACAGCTGGACGAGTACAAGGCCGCCGAGATCGTGCGCAGCCGCGACCCAGCGGTGCTGCAGACGTGCGATGTGGTGCTGGACGTGGGCGGCAACTACGAGCCAGGCACACCCCAGACCACCAGCCCAGACATCAAGATGGCTGCCCGCTTGGGTTGAGGCTCAGCTGCCCTTGCAGAGAAGCTGCGCTTCGACCACCACCAGCGCGGCTTTAATGAGTGCTTCCCAGGTGAGTGCTGCTCAACCCCACTCTGGTGCTGGTTCACATCACCGGCTCGCCGACACAGGCATCCCTGATCTTAAGGGCTCCCCCTGATCGCCGCAGGCTTCCGCACCAAGCTGTCCAGCGCCGGGCTGGCCTACAAGCACTTTGGCAAGCGGATCGTGGCGCAGATGATGGGCCTTCCGGAGGATTCCGCAGACGTCCAGACGGTGTACATCGCCACCTACAAAAACTTCATGGAGGCGATCGACGCCATCGACAACGGCGCGGCCCCCTCTCACCTCCCTGCCAAGGCTGTGCGGCTCGGCGCCGAGCTCTTCCGCTCACTCCCTTGATGGCTTCCCATGGTCTGTCAGCCAGCTGCAAAGCATTCCTCTCCAGCCTGATGTGCGGCCTGGCACGGCACAGCCTGGCCGCTTGCCCCCACGCATGCTGCAGCCAAGCACCCCCAGACGCGCGCCCCAAGCAGTCCCGGCAGCACGCCCCCCACCAAGGCAGCACATCCTGACGGCATGCCACATCTTGTCGCCAGGCATCAACCCGTGGGACAGCGAGCAGCCGCCCAAGTACACCAACAGCACGCACCTGTCGGCGCGCGTCGGCAAGCTCAACCCGGACTGGAACCAGGACCAGAGCGACGCCGCCCTGGACGCCGCCTTCAAGCGGGCGATGGCGCTCGCTGGCAGCGAGTTTCGGGAATCGGTCGAGTGGCTCAGCAAGGCGAGAGCCGCTTCTTTCTCATCCATCTGCCAGCGGCTTTGCAGTCGGGGGGCCCTATTGTTCCCCTGAAGTAAAAAAAAAACGAGGCGCTCTCTGTAGGCTTGTGGTGGAAGCGGGAGTCCCTATCAATGGAGGGGGGGCAGGCTGCGGCGAGGGGCAGCCCTGCAAACCGTCCAACTTGGCTCTGATAACTTGGGGGCTGCGGCGGTGAAAGGCCAGGGCGGCTCCACATGCAGCTCTGCACGGCCGCGGCGGCTGGCACTGAGAGCGCAGGCAGCAGCGCGCCACAGGGAGCTGCGGCAACAGGCGTCTGCCAAGCGCCATGCCACATGCTGCGCCTTTCGGATCTGCAAGCAGCAATGCATGCCCGAGCCAAGCAAAAGCCTGCCTGGCGCCAGGCGCAGCAGCCGGCAGGCGGCCAAACCACCTGATTGAGTTGTGAGTGGGGGGTTTGCTTGAGCCTTGCCCCCCCTCCCTGCACAGGGGGTGGTCGGGGCAAGCTGGTCACCCAGCTTGCCTCGTTGTTACGCCGAAAGGCGTGTAATTAATCAATTAATTAATCAAAAGCCTGCCTGCTGCGTGCAGGTCTGGCTGCCGGCTCGCGCGTTTGTCCGGCAAGCGATCGAGGGGCGGCATGAGGTGGACGCCAGCGGGGAGATAATCCGCCTGGAGACCGTCTGCCCCTGGAAGGAGCACTTGTATGAGCTCGAGGCGGAGCTGGGCCTGGCCGGACAGCTCAAGTACTGCCTGTACCAGGCGAGCCTCAAAGATCCACCGACTTAGGGTTTTAGGGTGTAGGGTTTAGGGCCGAGTGCCGCCGCGACCGATTGCTTTTGTACGGCAGTGGCATGGATGCCGACGAGCTGCCCAAGCCGACTCTGGCAGGAATGGCGCGAGGGGCCCTTGCGGCACGCTGGGTTTGGCTCGGGCTGGATTTCTGAATCGGCTGGTGGTGGATTGACGGCGGGCTCGACAGCGGGACTCGTTCTTCCCTGCACCCACTTCAGTTCTAGCAAGCAAATTCGGCACTTCTACGTCGCCAAAAAGAGCTGTTCCAGCAGGAGCATCGACCTATACCTGCAGTAGTGCCACCCTCCCCCACTTCAGGGAGAAAGTTTCCATATTTGCCCGTATCTTTTCGCGTTGCCAGGGGCGCCGCACCTGCCGCCCTCAGGCCCCGCTACTGCTTCCAGTCCAGCCCCCCCA
>BHFV01000566.1:0-20554 GCA_003568905.1 Trebouxiophyceae sp. KSI-1
GGGGGCGGGGGGGGGGGGGGGGGGGGGCGGGGGGGGGGGGGGGGCGGGGGTGGGGGGGGGGGGTTGAATGGACAGTTCATTTCTTCAGACGACGAGTTAGACAGACAGCGAGGCAGGCCCTCAGCCTTACACTGCCTCTGCTGGAACAGGTCTGGCAGCCGCTAGTGCCACCACGCAGCAGTGCAGCGCCGCCAACTGGCGCCAAGCAATCATACCTCGCCACGTTCTTTCGAGCCCCATCCTCCCTCACTGCTGGCCGCGCCGGCATGGCCGAGGCTCGTTGTGTTGGTGGCAGCGGCGGGCTCCTTGGCAGGCGCTGGCTGGCTGTGACGGAGCATGCGACAGGATAGGCTGGCACATGTGAGACCCCCGCCATGCAGCAGCACAGTGCTAGTGGCATGCAGCGTGTGTGCGTTCGCATCAGGTTTTAGACAAGACAGGTTTCGAGTGCGGAGAACCACATAGCATTGCGAGATATGCTGGGCTGGCTGCACGCGGCATGATGCGCCTTGGCAGCTGCCTGCCCAGCTGCTGCTGCTGCGCCGGCCCCTGAGCAGTCACTGCAGCAGCGCGGCGCGCGGTGGGTGTGCAGGCAGTGGGCTGCTGGTTGGAAGTGACTCACCGGTGCCAGCCAGCCCTGCCAAGGAGCCCGCACAAGGCCAAGCCAGAGACACGAGACCCCAGGAACCCCCTTCCCCCCTACCCAGGGACCAGTGTGTGGGCTGCCAAAACTGGTGCGGCAAGGCCGCTGGGGCGCCTGCCAGCTGCGGTTGGCTCAGGAGGTGGCGGCGAAGCGAGCAGCCCGCGCCTGCAGGCAACCGTGCCACAGAATTTTCAACATGTCTTCTCGCATTCTCCATTTCTTCAACAGCCCTAGCATCTCATGCCAGAGATGCTATCCACAAGCGAGCATTTGCAGCAGGCGCACATGGTGCCAGCCAGCGCCAATCTGCGGCACCTGCAGGCAAGGCCCTCACCTGGCGCTTGGCCTCCTCCTCGGGCGTGAACGTCGACTTTCCGCCGCCCGCCGCCGCTTTGTCGGCTCCCCCCGCGGCCGCCTTGCCGCCCGCCGCCGCCTTGGTCTCCAGGCCAAAGCGCGGGGCCCGGTTGGCCAGCTTGGCCTGCAGCTCCCCGGTGGTGCCTGTCTTGTCGGCTGTGGTCGCCGGGGCGGCGGTTCCGAACCGCTCGAGCCGCGCCTTCTTCTTGGCCGCCTCCTGCGCCATGCAGCGCGGCGCTCAGCAGCCGCCTCAAGGCGGGGAAACGGTGCTGCAGGCTCCTGTGCAGCTCAGCCTGCTGCCTGTGCGGTGCCACAGGAGGTGCATGCAGGTGAGCAGAGCCTCCGACAAGCGCCTCGTACCCTTCAAGCTGCAGCTCGTGCTGTTTTGACTGCACACGCAGCTGCAGTATTGATGCAAGCCCCCTGCAGAAGCGCGGGCAGGCAGCAGGCAGCAGGACTCGGCAGGCGACCGGCAGAGCAGGACAGTCGTATGGGAGGCGTGCCTCCTCTGTGGAGGCTGGCAGCGGCAGGTTGAAGCGCTTGGCGCGCTCCTTGAGGCGTGCGAGCTCCTCAGCACTCACCTCCTGCGGGCGCCCAGTCGCAGCTACTCAGACTCCAGGGCAGCCACGACAGGCTGGCTTGCCGCATGCCACCAGCACGGCTGGCAGGACTTGGCATGTGCCTCTGCAAAGCAGCAGTGACAGGATGCCTGGCCTGGCAAACGGCGCACCTTGACCTTGGAGCTGTCGCCCGCCTTGGCAGTCCCGGCCGCCTTGGCAGCGCCAGCCGCGCTGCTCGTCCCAAACCTGCACCCAGTCCAGATCAGCGTGGCTGAGCCTCTGCCTGCCCTCGGCTCGCCTGCCAGTCAAATTGCATGCATGCACCACACTCAGCCGCCGCAGCTCAGACTGTCATGCGCGCTCGGAAACTGACTGGCATGCTCCAACCTCTCGCTGCCTGCCTTGCTTCACAAAGCACAGTAGACTCGCCTCTCGGCGCGGGCCTTGAGCTTGTCGTCGGGCGAGACCGGCAGCCCGAAGCGCGCCGCCCGCTGCTTCCGCTTCTCGGCCTCGCTGGCGGCGGCCTCCGTCGCCTCTGCGGAGGCCGCCGTCCCTGTGGGCTCCTCCTTGGCAGCGGAGGCGGCAACGGCAGCAGGTGCCGTCGTCTCTGCAGCAGCAGGTGCAGGCGCCGCAGCGGGAGCCTTGAACTGTATGGGCATCTTGCCGTTGGCGGCCTTGCGCGGACAGCAAGCTTCCGTCAGTGCCTCGGCACGGGGTGGCAGGCAGTGCCTCTGCTTTGAGAATGCATGCCTGCATCCAAAGGACAGAGCAGCCACCTTGGGAGCAGCCTCTGGCGCAGCACCGGCGGCAGTGCCAGCAGCCACCACAGTGCTGCCGTTTGCGGCGCTGCTTGCCCCAGCAGTAGCGGAGAGTGCGTCCTCGAGTCGCTTGACAAGCTCGGCCTTGACGCCCTTCGTGTCAAGGCCCAGCGCCTTGAGCTCCTCCTTCAGCTCCTGCGCAAGCCAGCCGCATCCAAGTTAAGCTGCAGATAATCTGGCCTGATCTGCCGACAGCCGCAGCAGCATCCGCCACGTCCGGCCGCTACAGGTGCCACTGGAGCTAGCACAATCCACGGGGCGCCGATGCACGCGAAAGGGGGTCAGCCAAAGGACCCGAAAGGACGGCCCACAGGCCGCACCGGCACTTTCAGGCCCTTGACGTCCTCCAGCGCCACCATGGCTGCTCAGCGCTCCCTCGGCGCCGCTCAGCACCTGCTGACTCGCGTCTCCAGGCGCACGCGGCCGCGAGATCGCCGGTAAAACGGCACTGTGGGCGCCTGTTGGCGATCGGTGTTGAATGGGGGCCGTTCCACCGGCTCTGCGGGGAACGTTATTGAGGGATGAGTGTAGCTCTCGGAGTGCCGCTAAGTTTGGCCGGAGGCTGCCGAAAACGGCAATGACAACAGAGCAGCCTGGTTTTCAAGCCATTGCCACTGGTCTCTGAAGCTTAGGTGTGGGCTTGAGAGGCCCCTTCGTCCTGAGAGCCTGACCGTCCCGGGCTTGGACCCCTTCAAACAGCCAGACAAATCGATCGCATCACATCCCAAGCGCCCGCTCTCTGCGCCTTCTTTAGACGCGAGTTGGCCCGCATTGCGCGATTCCGATTGTCAAATATTGGTCTCGACAGCCTGAGGCGGCTCCTCGCGCTGCTCGCATCAGCCATGCGCGCAAGCCATGCCACGGCTCACACATAGCTGCGAGTACCCGTCGAGGCCAGCCAAGGCTTCCCGAGCATTATGCTGCTGTCGGTGCTGGATCTCACGCCCAGCGGCCGCCCACGCCTGTGGCAGGGCGAGGTGGAGCACGCCTTCCTGGACAAGGCATGGACTCGTTGCTTCAGCACAGTACCAGCGGATGGTACTCTCTCTCTCTGAACTCTGATGAGAACAAGTCTCCGCCTGCTGCAGGCGGACATGCAGTTTGAGGTGGAGGGCGGCGTGCCCGGCTGCGTGGCCAAACGGCACGAGGACGGCTTTGCCGTGCTCACAACGCACCGCCTGATCTGGGTGGATGCCGCCAAGGCACCCTCGCCAGGCGCCTCTTGCTACGTGCACCTGGCCTGCGTGGAGGCAGTGGAGCTGAGCGCGACCAAACGGTGGAGCCAGACGAAGCTGCGTGCGCGCGTGCACCTGGACGCCGAACGGCGGCCGGCCTCGGGTGTGCCCCCGACAACCTTGGCTTCACAGGGCGGCGTCATGGGCGTCTCTATAACCAGCCCGGCCGAACTGGCAGACCCCTGTGGCCCCAGACGGCCGACCTAACCTCCCCTTCGCCAGCCAGAACACTTCACTTCTCAGCCGCTTTGCATTTCACACCCATGTCGCTGCTCGCCGGCATCAAGGCTGAGGCCTGCGCCCGCTGTAGGCTCCGCCGGCGTGACCCGAGTGGAGGAGCTGCGGCTGGTGGCGCGCAGCTACGGAGGCTTTGCAGACGCCGCTCGGGCGGCGCTGCACAGGCGGGCCTGGGAGGGTGGCAGCGCGACCGGCGGGCAGGCGCAGGCGGCCCAGCCGGGCAGCGGCGTGGATGCTGCGCTGTTGGAGCAGCTGGCCGGCATGGGGTTCTCGCGCTCCAAGGCGGCCAGGGCCTGCCGAGAGACGCGCAACGCAGGTCCACCTCTTTCCCCTGCCATCTGGTCATCTGCCCTCAGCAAGGCAGCGCTTGCCCAGATGCTGTTTGTGTTCATGCCGCTTGTCTCAGCCGCCAGCCCAGCTGCCGGGGCCGATTCCCTGCGGCTGGGCTTCAATTTGCAGCGGCCATTGGAGGGGCCGGATGCAGGCGCGGAGGCGGCGCTGCAGTGGCTGCTGGACCACGAGGACGAGCCCGAGCCCGGGCCGGCCCTGGCGCAGCAGGCAGGTGGCGTGCGCGCGGGGCCGGGCATCGTCGGGATACTGAGGCGGGAGCAGGAGGTGGCCGCCCGCAACGACAGGTCGGCCCCGCCCCGCCTCGGGCCTGTCTGTGGCATGTCTTGGAAGGCATGCCCGGCAGCTCAGGTTTCCTGGCAGGGCTCTGAGGCATGCAAGCTGGCGCAGGACGCTGGAGGAGGCGTTCGTCGACCTGCGCGGCCTGATGGCCAAGGCGGCAGAGATGGTCCAGCTGGCGGAGAAGTTTCGCGGCACGCTGGCGGCGCGCGGCGGCGGCGAGGCGGCGGGCGGCGAGGAGGCGCTGCCGGCGGACATGCAACAGCAGCTGATCGAGATGGGCATCGCCAGCCCCGTCACGCGCGAGGCGGCCGGCGCGCGGTACCACATGGAGCTCTCGCGGCAGGCGCGCCATCTTTTCACTTTTGCTCGGCCGCATCTGTTCCGAAAGCGTGCGGGCACGCGACTCTTGGCCGCCTGGTTGCGCTTGCATGTCGCGACGGGGCCTGCACTGCCGCTGACAGACCCGCTTTTGTGCACGTGCAGCTCGCGGACTTTTTGGCGCCGCGCCTGGCGGCGGCGGGCGGCTTGCTGACGCTGGCGGACGCGTACTGCCTCTTCAACCGCGCGCGCGGCACGGAGCTCGTCTCGCCCGACGACCTGCTGCAGGCGGCGCGGCTCTTTCCGGACGCGCGCGCGCCTATGCACCTCCGCACCTTTGACAGCGGCCTGCTGGTTGTCCAGTCGGACGCGCACGACGACGATGAGGCACGTACTCCCCTTCTCATCGGCCTGCTGCCTGAGCAACACATAAGCACCACATAAATAGCCAGCGTCCCTCTGCGTAGCTACCTGTCCGGCATGTCAACTGCAGGCTAATTTGTTCATGGCTCCTGGATGCAGGTGTGCGGCCGCATCGCCGAGCTGGTTGCGGGCGAGGGCCTGGGCCCCGCGCTGGCCGCCGCTGATGTGGCCGCCGCTCTGGCTGTGCCGCTCACGGTGGCCGCACAGCACCTGGCGACCGCAGAGGCGCGCGAGCTGCTCTGCCGCGACGACGGCCCCGCCGGCCTGCGCTTCTTCCGCAACTTTTTCGAGGAGGCCGCGGCCGCCGCTGCTCGGGCGCAGTGACCGCCGCTTCCACGAGCGGTCTGTGAGTGGAGTGTCAAATGAGAGTGCGCTCGTGCTGCGGGCGTGTTTGGGCTAGCTGTGCGCTTACAGGGGGGGGGGTCATTGCCACCCAGACAGGGAGTTGCTATTTGTGACTGCCGCTATTGTTGACCTGCTAGTACATGCTGTCCCTTTGTCTTCTCCAGTCCTCAGCAGACGCAAAGCTAAAGCAGGCCAGCACGTGCAACTCAGCAAGGCAGCGACCAGCAAGGCAGCTTCAGAGCTGCCTCCCAGGCAGCAGCGCCGCGCACATAGGCGAGCGATTGGCGCTGGTAAAGGCTGGCGGCGGTCAGAGCAGTTGAAGGGAGGACTGCCATTGGCACGCTGCTATCAGCTGCGCTGCCCGGCAGCCCCGCTGGGCAGCCCTTGGCATTACGTCGCCCAAGCACAACCTAGTAGGAACACCACTACTCCATGCCACAGCGCGCCCCTACACGGCGGGAAGCAAGGCTTCCTAACACCGTTCCCAAGCCCTGAGCGCCCTCTCGGCTACCTTGGCCTTTGCAAGCGGTGGCAGCAGCGCACAGCTCCGCCACACGTGAGGCCCCAGCGCCCGGCAGCCGCTGCCGGCGGGGGCTTCCAGCTCACTCGCCCACGCCGGTCGGCAGGTGGATGAGGCTGGCGTACTTGGGCTTGTACATGTGGCACACGATCCAGGCACGCAGCGTCTCGTCGCACCGCGACAGCGCGTCGGCCGCCTTGTGGTTCTTCAGCAGGCCCTCGGACGCGGCCGCCTTGATGACGGCCAGCGCGACCGCCGTGCTGATGTTCCTGCGGGTGGCCGGGCGGGGGGGGGGCCACTCAGGCGACTGTGCTGCCTCTGCATGCGGGGCGGAGTCACTCTGTGAACGTGTGAGATGACCAGACAGGGCACTCTCGCGACCAGCCTGCTGCGGTGCCCAACCTGTCGTGGCGTCGACAGCTTGCTTTCTAGGAAAGCAGGGCCGATGTGGCGGGCAGGCTCGGGCTGCACCGCCAGCGGTGGGCCACCGCCAAGGAGCCGCGGCAAAACTCAGAGCGGAGAAACTGCAGGCGCCAGCCCCTCGCTGGCCGGAGCTCCCCAGCCACCAGCATGTCAGTCATCCAATTTCATGCGGCTGCATGCTTGACGTGCGCATCAGCCCGGCCAGCAGAAAGAGGTGCCTGATGTCTGACAGGCGAGGGTAGACGCATCCTGTCCGCTTGTCGGCCTCGGGGATCAGCTGCGGCAGCGCCTCGGCCGCGGCCATGATCATGCCGTCGCTGATGCGCGCCGCCTTGGCCAGGTGCGCGCCCAGCGCGAGGCCTGCGTCCGGCAGCCCGGAGTCGGGAGGTTAAGCCCCAGCTGCTGCACATGCAGCCGCATGCGGTCGGCAACGACCGTGTGGGTGCAGGGTGCCGTGCAAGCAGAAGCCTCGGCTGGCATGTGAAAGGGGATAGCAGAGGCGTTGGAGAGGCGAGCTGCTGGCGGCTTTGCTGGCGGCTGCTGCGGAGCCTCCAACAAGGCAGCTCCGCCTGGCTGCCCCCGGCAGCCGCTCGCAGGGGTTGGTCGGAAAAGCAGTTGCCGGAGCGAGCGCGAGCTCGGGAGTGGCGAGGGGGTGGGGGCGCGCCCGGGAAGATGTACAGGTTGTTGGCTTGGCTGCTGACGATCGTGCGTCCGTCTGCAGGAGGCAGGGGCCAGTCAGCACACGGCACATGCTGCCCGGCAGGCCGCCCCTGATGGGCACTGGCCATGCTGCTGAGCCACACTGACCGCAGTGCTAGAGCAGCGGGCCGCCAGGAGGGGGTCGGCTGCACCCATGACGACGTCCGGCTGCGGGCTGCCGCTGGCGAAGATCGCGCGGCCCTGCGTGTGCTGCTGCGCGGCGCGTGCGCTGGCCTCCATGCGGTGCGTCGGATTGCTCATGGGGAAGATGATCGGCCGCTGGTTGGCCTCCCCCATCGCCGTCAGCACCTCGGGCGTGAACAGCGGCCCCGCGCCCGCCAGCCCCAGCAGCGCGCTCGGCCGCACCTGCGCCCACCAATTGGCCGACATCGCTCACCCCCGCCGGCGTGAGTCATGGGCACAGCGCCACGCGGCGGCGGCTTGCCACGCAGCGGGAGCCGCGAGTGTGTTTCTGGATGCTGCGTGGCGCGCATCCTGTCATGCTGGCAGCGGGCGCGAGGAGCACAGCATTCAAGCAAGAAGCTCCGGCGCCACCCCGGCCTGCCCGGCCCCTCTGGCTTCACAGCCCCTTGCCCAGGAGGACAGGCGGAGCTCCCACCCGCTTGACGACGTCCAGCAGGCCCTCGCCCTCGGTGTCGCCGCCGCCGGCCCGCCGCGCGAACGGCGCCACGACCGGCGTCAGCCCCGACCGCGCCTCTGTGATCAGGCCGTTCGCATCCAGGATCCAAAAGTTGGCCTGTGCCTGCTCGGCGCTCAGCCCCTGCAGGCTCCGCCAATGCTCCTCGGTGCGCCTCCATCAACGCTCCCCGGGGCCTTTGCGGCGGAATCCGCAGCTTGCTCGGCTGCTCAGCAATTGCTGGCTTGTTCGAGTGCCAGCCATCAGCAGCCTAGTGGCCTGGCAGCGCGTGTGCAGCCGCCGTCTGCTGCCCAGCAGGCAGTGGCTGCATGCCCCACATCCAGAGCAGACAGGCGCGGCCCTGGGGGCGTTCGCAATCAGCTTGGGGGTGCACTCACATGCTTCTGCATGCCCAGCGCCAGCATCTGCGTCACGCCCATGCCCGCGCTGCCGGCGCCGACGACCACGAAGCGCTGCTCAGTGATTGCCGGCACCGGCTTGCCTTGCACCGCGAGGGCGCCATAAATGCCCGCCACCGCAGTCGCCGCAGTGCCCTGCGAGGAATAAAAGGAGACAGCTTTCAGGGGGGCGTGCTGCAAGCTGCAGCGGCCGTCTGGGGCTGAGACACCAAGATGTCGATTGCAGATGTTGCTCCGAGCCTGTGGGCTGCGCTGCAGGTGTTTGCTGCCCTGGAACGCATGCGCATCCCCGGCACCAGCTGGCAGCGCCTCATGCAGCTCCCAACGCCTGCCTTTTGGAGCGCAGAGAGGCAGCCCGCGCTGACCGGGGCGGCGCCGCTCACTGATTGTGCGCGCTCGGTTTCGAACGCCTTTCTCCTCACAGCATTGAGTATGTGTCTTTTTGGAAGCCTGGCAAAGAAATGCAATTTCTGGAAACCAGGGGGAAACCAGGGACCAATCGAGATTCTGCAGCACTCGCCTGGATGTCGTCGTTGAACACCGTGTGGTGCTGCCTGTAGCGCGCGAGCAGCGGGTGCGCGTTGGCGAGGCTGAAGTCTTCGAATTGCAGCACCGCCGTCGGCCAACGCGACATCACCGCCCTAACAAACTCGTCCATTATCTGCGGCCGGCGGCGAGCAGCTCAGCCGCCGCGCCGACGAGCACACACCCCCGATGTGCGGGTGTCTGCTCTTGGCTCGGCCCACGCGCACGAGGCAGTACAGCATTGGAAAATCGTGCGCTTGGCTGGCCTCCTGGCCGAACAGCAGTGGAGCTTGTTACCCTGCCCCTGGCGAGCTTGCGGCCGCTGCAAGGCCACTGCCGCGTGACATGTGACCGCCCCTTGCTTGGTGGGGGGGGTGGTGGGGGGAGGGGAGGGGGCCATGCACCGCATAGTACTCGGGCCCCTCCAGGCGCGGCTGCTTGAGCCCCATGTACAGGCGGTCCTCGCGCAGCGCCTCGTTGTTGGTGCCCACATCCACGACCACAGGCAGCACCCGGGCCGGGTGGAAGCCAGCCGCGGCCACGTACAGGTCCAGCTTGCCTGCAGGGGGGGTCAGAGGGGCGGGCGGGCGGCGCGTCAGCTCCGCCAGGCGAGCTGCGCAGCGCCCGGCGCATGAGACTCGTTCAAGCAACCAGCGAGCGTCCTCCCCTACTGCGCCGCGAGCAGACTGCTGCCCACCACTGTCACTGTCTGCCTGCATGGCTGCCCCTGCTCCCGCCAGACAGCCTGGAGGCACAACAGCAGCATTTGGACGCGTATCCATCGGGAGCCGAGGGGGCCGTGCCCACGGGGATGCCCAGGCCGTTCAGGCCGAGGTCGCCGAGGCCCAGGATGCGGGAGCCATCTGTGACCACTATGGCGTCTACCTTGCGTGCGATCCAAGCCAGGCTGTTCTCAGCGCTGCAAAAGGCATGCAGAATGGCTGCATCTGCCCGTGGAGACGCCCAAGGGGGCCCCCTGACGACTCTGACCGCTCAACAGCAGTTGTCAAACGAGACTACTGGCACGCGTTGGTCTCCTAGCAGGAGGGGAAAAGCACGTGCCTGGTGCTGCGGCCTGCAGAGGCAGCGGCAGGCCAGGCGTCAGCACTGCTGCCGAGCGCTGCTGGGCGAGAGCTGGGATGGGAGTCAGAAGAAGGGACCGCGCACCAGTTGTGGCACATTGCGGCCATGTTGCCGACGTCCGTTGCGCTGAAGTACATCCCTCGGGGGCGCCGGAACAGCAGGTGCCAGTTGAGGCAGGCCCAGCCGACGGTGGGCGTGTAGACCTGCAGACCGGTCGCCCCCTTGCCTGGGACAGGGTTGGCACATGGGCTGTCGGATGCGGTGCATGCAGGCACATGACAGTGAGGTGCAGCAGATGTTGTATGAGTAGCAAAGTGAGGAGCCTCACGATGGGCGCCATCGCCTCAAACTCGTCCAGCAGGACCTTGTAGAACAGCGTCTCGTTGCGGTCCTGCACGAGGGGGCGCAGGCTTGCCCTTCCAATCGGGCAGCTGCTGTGCGCAACAGCTCGTCTGAGTCCACCCTGCTCCCCAAAGCCCGCCAAGCCAGCAGCTGCCCTGGAAACATGTTGGCCTGCAAGCAAGAGGTGGCAGGCGGGCAGAGCAGGGAAATCTTAGCACGGCTTCCTACCTGCAGCTCCTGCAGCAGGCGCCAGCGGCGGACGTGCTCGGGCGTGACGCCGCCGTCGGTCACATGCTTGGGGTCGATGAAGGTGCGGCCGTACAGGTAGTCGTCCATGAAGCGGCTGATCTGCATCAGTCAGGAGGGCATGCAGCCCGCTGCAGGCTGCATGCCTATGTCGCATGAGCACAAGACAGCGAGCATCAATGAGGTGGAAAGTGCCTGCAGCTTCATGTCGATGACTGTTGTCGGCAGCAGGCCCCGCAGGCCCAGACGCTCACGCTCTGAGGCGGGAAAGGCGGTGCCCTGCGCAAGCATGGCGGCATGAGGAAAGCTTCGGGCCAATGCAGCCTTTTTTACCGATAGCCGGAGTGATATGCAGGACGTTAACAGGCAGCAGCGGGTAGATATGCAGCACCTTGTTGGCCAGCGGGTCGTGGATGATGTCCAGTCCATATTTTCTCACAACTTCGACGGCCGCCTGGTCGCTTGGCGCGTACTCGCCCTCGCCAGGCAGGCTTGCAGGAAACCCGCGCCATTGAATCAGGCTGAACGGTCGCAGGCACGCAGGTGCACGCAGTCGGCACAATGTTCGCGCAGCCATCGTTTCCTCGGCCCGAACGCCCGGCACTACATGCGCATCAGAGTGTGCCTAGCGAAATCAAATGGAAAGGCCTAATTAGCCCGTTTCGGAAGGCATCGAAACGAGCCCGGAAACGTGCTCCTGTGCCCTAAAAATTGAAAGCAAGAGACGCGCGAAGAGTTCAGTGTAGTGGGTAGCGGTCGGGGTTGTGGTCGGGGAGCCACTGATTGGACGCCTTACTGAGGTGCGAGTATGTAAGTATGTAATGTACATGAAGGGCACAAGAATATCACTGCGGGTGCGGCTTTCGCTGAGCCAGCCCGGTGCGGTTGGGGCTGTAGCTTGCAAGCAGCTCGCCGGCCGCGCGCCCTAGGCGGTGCGCCTGCTTCCGGGCGCTGCGCAAGTAGGGGCCGCATGCAGTGTTGGCCGCCGAGGCAAACGCGTCCACCTGCAGTTTCCTAGCCCCTCAGTCCCTCCTCCAGCGACGACTTGCCGGCTCCACAGAAGCAGGGATAAGAGTTAGCACAGGAAGCTTGCCTCGCTGGGCTTCAGATTGCAGCGCACGACCACCGCCATGACGAAAGCCGTCAGCAGGCGGTCCTTCCAATCGGCCAGCCAGGCCACCAGGCCAAGGCTCAGCAGCAGGGCGCCGCCCAGAGCGCCCCGCGGCGCCCCCAGCGCGTCCCACCGCTCCTGCAGCTGAGCCTCTCAGCGGCCTTCACGGCATCAGAGGGAGCTGCGCAGCAGCAGGAAAGGAGCCATGGAATCCGATGGCTTGCCTTGGCTGTGCTGACCGCCGTGCTGTAGGCTTCAGCAATGGGCTCCCGGCAGTAGCGGCGCAGCGCGCCAAGGGCAAAGCCAGCAAAGTAGGCCAGGCACAAGAAATGCCAGGTGCTGCACGCACACCAGAGGCGGTCAGCCCCAGGCGGCCCACTGGGATGCACGCCAGGCTGCAGCAGGCGCGCTCGGACCTGAGCAGGTTGCTGATGTGCACGCAGGCCCACAGCAGCCCAGCCACCTGCGCACAGCCACAGCCGTGCATCAGCCACGCTTGCTGGGCACGTCTGTGACTTTTGAAATTAGATGAGCCAGAGGGGTTGCCTTGAGCGTGAGGCGGGGGTCCTCGGCTGCGATGAAGGCATCGTGCAGCGCCGCCAGCCGCAGCACACCGGCGTGAGCGGAGGCCGCCAGGGCGCGGATGGCGTAGCTGCGCTGCCAGGCGGCCTCCTCCAGCCAGGCGGCCGAGAAGATGCTGCGGACAAAGTTGAGGGCAACCTCCGCCAGCGCAGCATAGGCGACCACTGCAGGCGGGGATGCAATCAAAGCGTCAGCTGGACGCTTTCGTACCTGCCGTCTGCTGATGTCAAGAAGTCACGCGCTTTGACACAAACGAGTGTAAGGGTCAGGTACGGAGCCGCACAGGAGATGAGGGAGCAGCTGCGGGGCAGCAGGTCGCCCAGCAGCGCCACCGCCAGGCCGGCAAAGCAGAGGAAGGTGGAAAGCTGTGGATTCTCCCACAGCAGCGCAGCTCGCACTGCATCCAAAACCTCTCTGTTCGACCCTGAAGCGCCGCCCTGGGCTCCGCTTGCAGCAGGCTCTACAGCGCTGGGAACGCCGGGCCGTGACAGCTCTGGCGTCATCGGGTTGTACGCGTCCGGGGACTGCCGCAGCTGCAGTCAGTCCAGAGCACCTCTCTATCAGCAACAACAGGCCAGCCAGCACACGCCAAGTCACGAACTCACAACACAGCATGTCGGTTGCAGATCACTTGCCGCGCTCATCTGTGGTAGCTCGGCGGGTGGGCGCGTGCGAAAGCTGGTGTCCAGTCTCACTCCATTTGCCGGGGTCGCCATGCCCGCTTTTCGAGAGGCTGGGCGCGATTGATGTCAACAGGTGCTCATTGGCCGTCCTGGCTTCACTTTATGCTGCGCAAAGAGCCAAAGGGCTCGACGTGCTGCAGTCCCGCGCGCTGGCTTCAAAACCCGACAACTGCGGCAAGCGGGAAGCCCAACACCAGGAAGCAGGACAAATCAGCCGGCCCAGCTCTTGACGGAAATGCCTGTCTTGCCGCCGGCCGTCGTTGATTTCAAAGGAAGCGTAACATCAGCCGTGTAACATCCGCGACCTTGGCATGGGGATCGGCATCCGCAGCTCTTTAAAGGCCACATTCGACACAGAGCGGCTGTGACTTGGTTACAATGGGTGACTTATTCAGCTCATCAAAAAATCTGGACGCAGATGCCCCGACAGACTCACCCACATGCGCATCGCAGGGACTAAGAAAGGCTGGGGGCCTGCAGCCCAAAGCGGCGCACGCACGCCGGATGCGCTGTCGCCGACCGACTCCTTCGAGTTCTCGCCCAGCAAGGACGGGGTCGTGCGCTACGACAGCCCAGACCTGCGCTGCTTCTCAGGGGCCAGCAGTGGCCTGGAACGTGCGTCTGCAGGAGCCAGCGGAGCGGTCAAGCAGCCCACTACCAGGTGAAAATGCAGCCAGACTGCTCACCTGCAGCTGGCGCAAGCGGGCGGTGACCAGCGCATGTGCTGCCAGCAGGCAACGCTCGGCCAGCTGCGATGGCAGCAGCGAGCCCGGCGTCCCCGTCAGGCGCGCCTCGGCGACCTCTTCAGGCGCGCAGCCGCGCCGCCCGCCGCCGCTGGACCTGTCTTCCAGCCCGCCTGTGCGCCCACGGCCAAGAAGCTCTTCCACGGAGCTCAACGTTCGCGGGCCAGCGCTGCCCGCCAGGCGCGCCGCTCTGCCCCTGCACAGCATTGGAACCTGTGGGCGCCTGTTGTGGCAAACATGTGGCCGCAGGCCTGCATTGGGCTGACTTGGGTTGTGCAAGCATAACTTGCCTGCCTTGGGCATAAGGCGGCCATGCACTGCGTGCAGGCAGCGACGGCGGTCCCTGGACCGCGAGGCGGCCGAGGAGCTGTCAATGGCGGTCGGCACGCAGCTGACGGCCGCGCTGGCGACCAGCGTGGCTGCACTCGGCTTTGCCGGCTCGCCAGACCAGGTGGGGAGGCTATTCGTGCATGAGAGCAGCAGCTTCTCGCGCTGGTCTTCGGCAGCACTTGTGGAGCCCACGTACCTGCAATTGCCCTGCATACCATGCTCGCTGCTTCCCTAGAGGCGAGTTGCAGCAGCCTCGAGGCGAGCCCGCCGCCCCGCGCGCTTGCTGCCGGCGCCGCGCCACGGCCTGCCCTCCTTCTCAGCAGATCTGAGGCGCGTCTGGTGTGAAGTGCCTGCCGCCGCCCGCAGGTCGTGCAGCACGCGCTGGACTGGCTGAGCGAGCAGCCCGAGGACGCGGCCGAGCTGGCGCACCTGCTGTGGGAGGCGACCCCCCGGCTGGGCGTCGCGGCGGCCGGCAGCCCCAAGCGGCGCCAGGCGCGGCGGCGGCCCGCGCCCGCCGCCAGGGAAGCCTCGCTCACCGAGCGGCTGCAGGCGGCGGAGCCGGCTGCCACAGGTGCGGCTGCAATCCCGAGAGGCAGCTGCGTGTCTGTGTGAGACGATCTTTCCATGCGAGGTGGGGCAGCTGCATGGAACCGCGGATGCGGCCATGCCGGCTTGCCTGACCGACAGCTGGAGCTGCGCCCTGGTGTCTGCCCCCCCGTGACTGCTGCCATTGAGCATTGGTGCGTCCGCTGCAGGCGCCGGGGCGGTGCAGTGGGAGCGGCTGCGCCTGGCCTGCCCCACCGAGCTGCTCAGCGCCGGCGGGGCGGCAGAGCCGGCTGCAGCCGGCAGCCCGCGCGGGCGCAGCAGCGCAAACGGAACGGCGGTCTCGCCGCACCAGTCGCCCAGAGGCACGGCCGCCCCCCGCCTCGGTGGCCTTGCCCCGTCATGCACTCCAGGCTGTTACCATCGCACACTCTCTGTGCACCCGTCTGGGCTGCGAGCAGTTGATGTCGGCCCTCAGCGGCTGGACGATCCCGGCATTTGCCTCTCAGTTCCGTCGCCGCGGCCGCATGCCCGCGTGCCCGCCGGCT
This sequence comes from Trebouxiophyceae sp. KSI-1, assembly GCA_003568905.1. Classification (NCBI taxonomy): domain Eukaryota; kingdom Viridiplantae; phylum Chlorophyta; class Trebouxiophyceae; species Trebouxiophyceae sp. KSI-1. The sequence continues at coordinate 14,998 of BHFV01000566.1, forward strand.
CCTGAAGCAAAAAACAACCAACGCAGCCACCAAGCCAGCAGCAACTCCCACTTCTGCAGGCGAGCTGGTGGAGGTGAACAGCGGCGGCCAGGTCCTGGTCTGCCTGCTGGCCGGCCCCGGCCCGGAGGCGCGCGAGCAGGCGCTGGTCGTCAAGTTCCACGCCTCCCGGCTGGCCACTCAGGCGGAGCAGTTTGCCAGCGAGCTCGCGCGGCACCTCGGCGTCTGCGGGCCCGCCTGCCGCATCCTGCGCCAGCAGGTGGCTCCCCAAGGGCCCCGGGTTCGTGTGTCATTCCTCACATGCAAAGTCGTCGACAGAGATGCTCAGGGGAAGGAGGGGGGCTTCACCACGGCGGAGGTTGCTGTGGTAGAGAAGGGTGAGAGCCGGAGCAGGCGTTGGGCGGTTGTTTGGCGCTGCAGCTTCTGTGGGCTGTATGCAGCGAGGGGTTGGATGGCAGGCGAAGCTTGAGGAGGATTGCTGCCCTTGCCTGGCTCTGGTGTGCGCAGCCCTGCAATTGTTTGCCCTGATGCGGCCACTCTGGGCGCTGTCAGCCGGCCCCCACGGTGCCTGCTGCCGCCTGCAGGGCCGCACGGAGGCGGAGTGGCAAGCCGCCCGCGCCGCAGCAGCCGCGCTGGGCGAGGCCGGCAGCGCTCTGGAGGAGCAGCTGGGGCGGGCGGGCAGCTGCCTGGTCATGGACTTCGTCCCCGGGCCCGCCTTCGCCGAGGCGGCCGAGCCGTTCCTGCCGGGCAGCGCGCTGACGACGGCCGGCGACCTCGCCAGGTGCCGGCCACCGCCCTGCTGGCCGGCGCTGCGTCGCAGGCAGGGGGGCCACACTCGTGTGTGAAATGGCGGGAGCGGGCGTCGTTGGGAGAGCCATCGGTGGGCAGGAGCGCGGACGCACGCGCGCGGCAGCCGGCAGCGAAGCAGGCTTGCACCGCCCGCACGGCCCAAGGCTCGGCTCCCGCCACGGCACCCTGCCCAGACCGCCAGCAGGCGGCTGCCGTCCAGCCCCCCTCTCTGCTGCTGACCACCAGGGCTTGGTCACGGAGGCTGAGGCGCTGCCGGCCGCACGCCAGGCTGCTCTTAGTGGACATGCTGCTCGGCAACGCGGACCGCCTGGCCTGCCCCCGCTCGCTCGGCTGGCGGGGCAACCCCCAGAACCTGCGCTTCTGCACTGCTGGGCCGCTGGCGGGGCGCCTGGTTGCGATCGACGCGGTCGTGCAGCGCCGCCCGCCGGGTGCGCCGCTTTTCATGGAGGAAAAGCGGCGGGCTGCTTGGAGTGGATGTGGCGGGGGCGGGGATAAGCTTGTGCCACACCGCTGCTGCAGCACCGCCACCGCTGTCTGCAGCCAGGAATCAAAAATGCCGCAGCTGTAAGCAGGCAGGCTGCAGACGCCTGCCACGAGGCTCTTCGGCGCCGCGCGGCTGCAAAGCTGTCCCGAGAAGCGGCCGCAATGGCAGGAGGCGGGATGCAGCGCGACCGCCGTGCCTGCCGCTGCAGGCGGCCTGCGCTGCCAGGAGGACGCCGGCTGCAGCCGCGTGGCCGAGCTGGCGCTGAACGACGCCGCCTTTGCGGGCGAGCTGCTGGCGGAGGCGCTGGAGCCGTGCGCGCTCGCGGGCGAGGCGATGCGCTCGCCGGCGGCCGTCGCGGCCTTCCAGGCCTCGCTGCGCGCCAGCCTGCAGGTGCACTCGCATCTCCTGCGCGCTCACAGCCGCCAAACCCAGCTGCCGCTGGCGACGAGGGCCGGCTGCCCTCTGCACAGCAACGCCTGACCAGATTTGGCCGGACAGCAGCCGCTTCAGCGCTGCAATGGAGCTGTCGTGCTGTTCTCAGGAGGGCTCCTGGAGTCTTTCGGCACCGTAAGATAACACGCGTGATACTCTTGTCAGGAGATTAGCATTGGTGTGCATGCACCGACGCCTCCTGCCAGAGCTCCGGCGTCAGATCCGCCACATGTGCGGCCTTTTGCTGGGCAGGTGCGCTGTGTGCAATCTGTGCATTTGCGCCCGAGTGCAAGCACCAGGCTGTGGGCCCCCTGCCTCGCCAAAAAAACAACCACACCCTGCGCAGCCTGCGGCTCCCAAGGTGTGGCCCGTCGGCAGGCGGCGCTGGGCGTCAAGGGGCTGCTGGAGATGATGTATGAAGTCGTCTCCGGCTGGATCGCCGACTTCATCGCCGACATGGAGGCCCTGGAGGGCGGCGAGGGCTGGCGGGGCACCCCGCAGCCGTCGCCGCGCGGCTCAGCCGCAGCAGCGGCGGCCGCCGCAGGCCCTGGCCAGGCGCACAGCCCGCCGGGTGCGGCTCGCCCGCGGGGACTGCCCCGCGGCCAGCTCTGCAGAATGGCTGCGTGCAGAGCCGGCGCTAGAGGGCAGTGAGGCTCGGACTTTCCCCAGAGAGGCTGCCCCACGGGCTGCCGCTGTGTCGCCGCAGGCGGGCACGGCGTGGGCGACGCGGCCGAGCTGCTCTCGACGACGCGCAAGATCCGGGAGATCGGGCGGGAGGCGCGCCGCAACGAGCTCATCCGCGAGCGGCTCGCCCGCTGGAAGGCGACGATGCGGGAGAAGGGTGCGCAGCCTTCTGATCGCAGGGAGCTGCCGTGCCTGTCAGTTGCTCTGGCTAGCCGCGCCTGCCGGGCCGCCGTGATGGCAGTGGGGCGGAGTCCCACCCACCATGAATGCGTGCAGCCTGCCAGCGAGGCAGCCGGTGTTGAGAGTTGCACAGCAGGCAGCAGCCGGGCCCGCTCAGGTGCTGCATGCTTTTCGCGCGGTCTGAAAGTGCCGGCCCGGCCGCAGGCGAGGAGCTGGCGGCGGCCGTCGAGGACTGGCAGGCCAAGCGGCGGGGCCCCGGCCTGCGGCTGACCACGGGCTTTCTGGACGGCTCGCAGCCGGTCGTGGACCTGTACGAGCTCAAGGCACGCGCCCCGCCCCTCTCCTTCTTTTCAGGCCGCCTCCCAGCATCCAGCGCCGCCGGTTGCGGTGCGGCCAGCAAGGCCTTCCCATTCAGACCTCTGCAGCCCTGACTGCCTGCCAGCCACCCTTTGCCCCGCCGTCAAAACAGCTCCCTGAGCCTGCCAGCTGCCAGCCGTGGCCGCAGGTCCGCCTGGAGCACATGCTGGCGCGGCTGCGGGCGCTGCAGGACGCCGCCGCCAGCGCGCGCCCGACGCAGCTGCTGCCGCACCTCTGGCTCTCCGGCGCAGTGCGTCCCTCCGGCCGGGCGCCGCCCCGTTGCATGGCACGCCGCACGCTGTCCGGCTCAGCTGCAGTGCGCGGAGGCCGAGCAAGCTGCCTGGCCTCTTCAGACACGGCGGAGTGCGGCAGGCTGCAGCAGCTCGCATGCAGACCGGCATCTGGGACAAGCGCAGCCTGCCAGTCCGCCTCAGCTCCATCCTCAGCCAGTGCAGCACATGCCGCCTGCCCTCGGCTGCCAACTGCCTGAGATGTCAGGAGCGGTCCCGCCCGCCTACTTCGCACCCAGACCCCCGACGTGCTGCAGCTGCTGGCCGCCCGCAGGTGGAGGCTGCCTCGCTGCACCTGCTGCGCCGGCTGGGCGTGACGCACCTGCTGAACGCGACGCCCGACCTGCTGCTGCCGCCGCCGGAGGCAGGCTTCAAGTGCGCCCGCTGCCCAATCCCGAGCAGCACTGCAGCTGCGGGTGGAGCCAGTGGGAGCGCGCCGCGCCAGCAGCGAGGGCCCTGCGACGCGCCAGCAGCGAGGGCCCTGCGACGGGCAAGGGGCGCAACGCCAGCTGCAGCTGTGGGCTGCTCAGCCGCTCGAGTACCCTGCCTGCTGCTGCCATCCATCGACGCTTTGCTGGCCCGTGGGGCGATGCTGTGCTGGCTTGGTGGCGGCCTCCTGGCTGCTCTCGAGTGCCCCCCTCTTTCCGCTCGGCAGGCCTGACGGGAGCCGCGGCCAGCAGGTGCCTGCGGTGCGCGCTGCGCGACGAGCCAGAGGTGGCCGTGCAGGAGCACTTTCGCCCGGCGCTCGCCTTCATCGCCGGCGCCAAGGCGGCGGGCGGCGCGGTGCTGGTGCACTGCCACGAGGGCGTCTCGCGCTCCGTCACGCTCGTGCTCGCCCATCTCATGCAGGAGAAGGCACGCTCCCGGGAGGGCTGTGGACACGCAGCTTGGGAAGAGCACGCCTGCTCGGAGGCAGGCTGCAGGCCTTGGGGGCTTCAGCCAGTACAACCTGCCAGATTGCGAGAATGTAGCAGCGTTGCACTCTCCACGCATCCTGGGATGCAAAGGCCAGCGCTTGAGAGCACTTGCTTTCAAAGCCTAGGCCCACAGCCTGCAGATGGCAGCAGGCAGCTGTGCCCTGCGCTTGACTCATCAGATTTCTAAGCAGCAAACTGCCGGCTGCAGCGGTGGACGCTGAAGCGGGCGCTGGAGTTTGTGACCGCCAGGCGGCCGCAGGCCAGCCCCAACGCGGGCTTCATGGCGCGTCTCACGGAGCTGGAGCAGCGCCTGCACGGCCGGCGCACTGTCGAGGTGCGAGCAGCCCGGCTGGCCGCCCTCCCGCATTAGGCTGTGGCCGACAGCTACTTGTGCCACTACAACCTCCATTGCCATGCCATCTCAGCAGCTGCAGTCCTGGTGTGCCGGGATTGCTGAGCTGCTGTCGCACACACTCTGCAGCCAATTGGCGTCCCCGCGGCGGCTGTCACCCCAGCCGCTGGTGGCACAGCATGCGTGCACTCGTCCTGCTGCTGGCAATCTGGCGCATTCAGTGCTCAGCAGCAAAGGACTGCCCGCCCTGCAGGTGCGCAGCAGCAGGCCGGAGCCGCGCGTGTGCCCCGTCTGCGCCCGTGCGGTCGGCATCTCCTCACAGTCGCTCGCGCTGCACATGCGCAAGGCGCACGGCCTGGCAGAGCCGCGGCTCACTGGTGGGCATGAATAGCGCAGTTTGGCACTTTGCGCTGGCAGCAGGCCCCACTGAAACGGCAGGTTCCAGCCTGTGCATGTGTTACACCACTTGTGTGCGCCATGCAGTGACACGCATGTACTGAGTGTGTGAGCGTGGTTATGGGCTTTTTGTTTACTCTGCGTGACTCATATAGACAGCAAACTGATTACGCACTGCAATGGCAGCAACCAGAGAACAGACAGAGTGTGCAAACAAAGCGACGCGTCGAGGACCGCGCCGCAGCATTCCTATGTATGCGCTGCTCAGCCACACATGCCGTGCGCGATCCAGAGCAGCGCAGCGCAGGCGCCGCAACCATCCCAGGCCGTTGCAGCGCCCTCCAAACCGCCGCCGCTGGCAGCCTCAGACGGTAACGCCGTAGCCGCGGGCCACGAGCTTGTCGACCGAGATGGCCAGGCGCTCGACGAGCGGCATGGGCAGCACGCCCTTGAGCGCCTCCAGGATCTTGATGTCCGGGTTCAGCTTGGTGCTCCAGCCCTCCAGGACCAGCGTGGTCACGACCACCGTGCTGACGATGCCCTTCAGGTCCACCTGCGCCCCGCGGCCGGGCGCTTCAGCCGCGGCGTCTGATGGGCGTTTGGGTTCGGTGAGACTTTCACGCAGCTCAGCAGCTGCTCGCGGGTAGGATGGGGGGGG
>BHFV01000567.1:249-20542 GCA_003568905.1 Trebouxiophyceae sp. KSI-1
GGGGGGGGGAGGGCTTTATGGTCATGACCCAAGCAGGCAGCGCTCTGAGCGCGGGCTGCTACCAAGGCGGACTGAGGCATTGCAGACGAGACAACGAAGCTGCGAGGCTGGCTACTTACATGCACCAACCTCTTGTGCCACGGTCCACGGTGCTCACAGCCTGGTCGCATGCATTCATCTTCGCTTGAGGGGACGTGCCTGCCGGTAGTGTCGGCTGATGTAGACGGGTGCCGGCGGCGCAAGCGGATCCCCTTGTGGCGTCGCGGCCGCATAGATGCTCACCAGTTCCTGGGGGCTGGGGGGGTCCGGGCCGCCCGCCCGGGGCACCGGGCAGCCGCCAGCCGCCCTGGCCCTGTCATCCATGCATGTGCAAGGCTGTGCGCGCCCAGCTGCAGGGCAGGCACTGCGTTCAGCGGCGTTGGTGCTTGAGGCGCCCCAGCCGATGCAGATGCCGTCTATGTGCGCTTGTATGCAGCAGAGACTGATCCTGAGGACCAACGAGCGCTGTAAAAGTGCCACGGAAGCGGGATACCAATCTGGTGATAATGAGGACAAAGGCCGGTAAATCAAGCCATCGACGCGTTCCGTCCTTCGTCCCCGCACTGAATATCAGCGACATAGCTCGATAAAGACCGTACACATACCTTTTGGAACAGCCAGGAGGTCTCGAAGCGATGCGTAGCGAACTCGCCGATGCCTCCGGCGGAGCAGGTGCCGCCAGAGGTGGTCCGCGGCGCTCTGCTTGCTTTCGCAATGATCTTATTATTGATCGCCCGAGGGCGCGCCTGCCGCCGCGGAGTTCCAGACGCCGCAGACGCTATTGCGGTTGCGCGTGTCGCAGCTTGCGTGGCTAGAAGACACCACAAAACCACCAGTCGGCCTGATTCGGCCGCTCGCCTGCGCCGGGCGAAACACCCGGAAATCTTCAAGCAAACGCAAATGGCATCGCCAGGTCGTCGAGCTCTCCCCGGGCCCGCCCCCTCATTGCGTAACGTTGCGCGGCGTCACGGTACGCATTTACCCCTTGAGCGTTTAGGCTAGGCTCGCTGGCTAGGCTCGCTGATAGCCGGCAGTCGGCTCGGTGAGCAGGCAGGTCAACCGCGGCAGCTCGACGCTCAGCCCGCCGGCCTCCAGGCTCAGCCGGCCGCGCAGCGCGGCGTCCCCGCCGCCCCGTTGCACACCAGGCGCCAGCATGTTGCCCAGGTTTTCGCCGCCCAGGCTCAGCAGCACGGTATGCTCCTCGCCCGGCCGCAGCCGGATGCGCTGGAAGTCCCTGCCCGGCCGGCAGCCACAAGCAGCGTCAGTCCCCAGCCGTGCTATGCAGAGGAGCAATCAGCGCTCCCCACCCCTGCGTGCTGGAATGCAGATTGCTCACGTACAGAGCAAGTGCTAAGGCAGAGCTGCACAGGTGGCGAGTGCTGGCACCCGAGCGCGGTGTGCGGCAGCCCCTGCCGCCGCCAGAAGCGCAGGCTCGCGCCCGGCGGCGGCTGGCAGCTGAGGAAGGCCAGCACCACCTCCTCCGCCTCCATGCCGCCTGCACACCCACGCTGGCTCCATTTCAGCTGGCCATGCATGCAGTCGCAGCACAGGGCCTGCAAGGCGCAGCCGTCAATGCTCCCTCATGGGAAGCGGCGAAGCCTGGGCACCCTCAAGCTGCCGCAGCAGCAGCAGCAGCAGCCAGGCGGCGCCTGCCTCTCAGAGGAGGGGAAGCCGCGCCCGTGTTCCTGACGCTGACGGCGGCAGTCAAGCCGTCGGCGGTCTGGCTGGCGGCCAGGCGGCTGTAGGCGAAGCTGGCGTAGGAGAGGCCGTGGCCGAAAGGGTACAGCACCGGCACCTGCAGGAAGCGGTGCGTGCGGCCGGGCCAGGCGCGCATGTCAAAGTCGGACATCTTGGCCTGCACGCGGCGGACAGGGGGGAGGAGCTTCAGAGGCTGTCCAGGGGAGGCGCAGATCAGCCTGACCGGATGAGCCAGCCTGCCTGCTGCGAGTGGGCTCTCAGAAAGCCGGCAGTCCCTGGGCAGCCGCAGGTGCTGCATCTGGCCGCAGCAAGCAAGAGGGCGCGACCCCTGCAAGACGCCTGCATCCTCGCGGCGCTTCCCAGGCTCGGCTGCTGCGTCATGCAGGAGGCGAGGCAGCTACCGCGCAGCTGACAGGCAGCCTGCCACCGACTGCCCTCGCTGCTGGCATGCAGGGGGGCGAGAGGCGGGTGGGAGGCGGGCCTGACTGGTGTAGTTTTCGTAGTAGAAGGTGACTGGCAGGCGGCCGGACGGCGAGACGCTGCCCAGGATGACGTCCGCGATGGCCTGGGCGCCCTGCCACCGGGACGGCCGCGCCCGTCAGAATCTCCAGGCAGGAGGGGATGCTGCCTCCTTAGGCGACGGCTGCAGCCGGGATGCTCCATACCGGACTTTGACGCACCTGACAGACCTCATTGTTCCGAAGGAATGAGACTGACCACTAATCTGCTCCCTTGCGTTTCCACAGCACCCGCCCGCATGTAGTATCTTCGGCAGACAAGCAGGCAGGCTGCGCAGCGCTGCCGCCGCTCTGCGCTGGCGCCCGGCCGTGCTCGGAAGCTAGCGCAGCGGCAAGGGGGCAGGAGGGGGGGGTCCAGACCTGCCCCGGGAACCAGGCGGTCAGCATGGCGCCGATGCGGCTCGACTCCTGCAGCGCAGCCACGTCCAGCGGGCCGCCGTGCAGCAGCACCACTATGAGCGGCGTGGCTGTCATGCGTGCCAGCTGCGCCGCCAGCGTCTCCTGTGTGCCTGGCAGGCGCAGGCTGCGCCGGTCGTACCCCTCGCCCTCGCTCAGGATGGTCTGCATGGTGTAGCCCTCCTGCGGCCGCCGCCCATGCCGCCCCACCTCAGTGCCCGTTCTCCCTGGGCTGGGGCGGGGCGGAGCGACCAGAATCTCTACTCCTCCGAGTAGAGAATTGCGATGCCATCTGCATCGCACTATTCTATTCCTTGAAATTGCGATGCCATCTCACCTCTCCTGCATCTTTCCGCCGCATCGCATTAGCAGGCGCAGCCTACCAAAGCAAGGCAGGCGCCGGCGCAGCCGCTGAGCTTGAAGCAGGCCCCTTGCCTTCCCCAGGAGGGCGAGGGCAGCGTGCCGTCGCGACGCTGTGGGGGTTGATGGCGGAGGTGCCCAGGAAGAGGATGACCGCGTCGGCGTCCAGCGCGGCCCGCGTCTGCGCATCGATCACGCCGTCCGCGCCCAGCTGCGGCTCAAAGGGGCTGCCGGCGTACACCACACGCTCCGGCCCCAGCGCCTCCTGCATGGGAGTGCCGGGGCGGCTAAGAGTCAGCCTGCTGGCCGGCAGGGCAGCCGGGCTAGCCGTCGGGACAGCTTCCGAGATGCGCTGTCTGTGACGCCTGACACAGCACTGTCGGGCTCATCTGCCCCTCCGCTGTCGCTTGCCAGCCTTCGGGCTGTGGTCACACATCGAGCGCCCCGCCGTCCTTCATGGCAGGCAGGGGCAGGTGCGGGAATCGGTGTTGCTGCGACCGCAGCGGCGGCAGCGCGCCTGGAAGGCTTGCAGCGGCGTCACGACGGGGCCCGCGACCGCGTCGTAGTAATTGCCCAGCAGGTGCTCGCTGCTGTTGGCGTGCGGCCCAACCAGCACCACCTGTGGCGGGACGAGGCGGCGCAGCTGAGAGTGGGGGCCCTGGCCCGCATTCCGGCTTGGGAATGGCACCATGACAGCAGCAGCAGCAGCAGCAGAGCAAGTCAAGCAAGCCCTGTGCACCTGACAGCCTGGAGACAGGAGGCGGCTGTGCCACGGCCTGCGGCCCTCTGCTCAGGGGTGTGCGGGCAGGCTGAGCATGCAGAGGGGGCAAGAACACGCGCCTTGCGCAGCAGCAGCGGGTTGAGCGGCAGCAGCTTCTTGCCGTCGGCGTTCGCCTCATTCTTCAGCAGCACGATGCCTGCGGAGGGGCGGCCCGCTCCCCGCTTTTCTAGCTCACCCTCAAAGCGCAGGACTGCCTGACGCCAGCGCCGTCAGGCTGCTGCATGCAATGACAGCACACTTGCACAGCCAAACTAGCGGCGAAAGAGTCTGGCCCTCACCTCAGCCTGCCAGCGGCTGGCAGCGCGGACAGCGCAGACGACCATGTGTGTGCTCACAAAGCAGCCAAAGCAGCATCGCCCCCCCCAACTGACTGCAGGCACCGGGGCAGGGAGGGGCGCGTGCCTTTCTGGGCGGCCTGCACGGCCTTGAGGCGGTGGGCGGGCGCCCCGATGACCGAGCTGGGGACCGAGGCGAAAGGCACGCGGGCCGGCGGGTCCAGCACGCCCAGCCGCAGCTTGTGCTCCAGCACTCGCCGCGCCGCCGTCTCCAGCTGCGGCCGGCTGACCAGGCCGGCCAGGACGGCCGACCGCAGCCCGCCCCAGTGCTCGCAGTTGGCGTCGGTGCCGGCGGCCAGCGCCAGGCTGTCGCCCTGCGCGCTCGTGCTGCGGGGCGCGGCCGCCGGGGGTGGTTGGGAGAGGCGGCGAGGGGTCGCAGGGAGGGAGGTGAGCTGCTGCCGGCGCGCGGGAGCAGGCGAGGGCAGCGCCGGTGTGCTTGTGATTCGCTGCTCTGGCGCCGTCAATCGTCTGCGCCAGCTGCCAGCGCCCCGGGGCAGACAAAGTGCAGCCCTCTCACGAGTGCTGCCATTGTCGACTCGGCACTCACGCTGTTTGGGTCGTTGTCAGGGTGTGTTCAGTGGTCTTGGCTTTGATTTGTCTGTCTCTGACGCAGTCGTCATGGTGAGGCGCTGCCACCCCGAATCGAAAGGAACGATGCTCGCCCCGCATTGAGGTAGATGCTTCCCCCAGCTTGGAAGGCGGAAGCTGCAGACACGGGCTGCGGGCTGCAGGCGTCCAGAGGGGGTGGTCCGGGGCAGCGCACTTGGCGTAACGGTGCGGCCAGTGCACGGTGGCGACGGCGCCGCAGTCGCTGACCACAAAGCCGTCAAAGCCCCAGGCGTCTCGCAGGCGGGCCTGCAGCAGGTCGGCGCTCGCGCAAGCGGGCACCCCGTTCAGCGAGTTGTAGGAGCACATGACGGAGCGGGCGCCGGCGGCGACGCAGGCGCGGAAGGCGGGCGTGTAGCTGGCCTGCAGGTCCCTGCGGGGAAGCATCCGGATGCTTTGGGAGCCGCAGGCGTCGGCAGCAGCTGTGGCAGCGACAGCCGGGTGTGCTGCGCTCCTATGGGCTGCTGCCAGTCATGTTCCTGCTGGGAGCTGTCGATGATGCAGAGAGCTTCTCTCTGGTGTCAGCGCAGGGTGTCTGCTGCGGAAACAGCGCGGTGCCATGCTGCGGTGGCCTGCTGCCTGACGTGTCTCCCCCAGGCGCAGCCAGGACAGAGCACTTGGTCCGGTGCGAGCGCCTCAGCCCGCTCACGGTGCAATGCAGCTGCTCCCAAGGCACGGGCGGGCGCTGTGCATGCCGGGCCCTGGACTGCGCTGCAGGCACAGCACATGCCTGCTGAGGCACAGAAGAGGGGGGAAAGAAAGGAGCGGAAGGCCGCCTCACCGCTCTGAGACGCGGGCGTCAAAGGACATGCGAGTGTACGCGTCCGCAACCTCCAGCGAGTAGGCTGCAAAGTGCTTGCAGGTCGCGCCGATCTGCAGGGAACAGGCGGTGGAGGTTCAGTTCCTGTTGGTGCCTCTGCATGGCTGCATCATGCCGGGCCGCTGGCAGGTGGTGGGAAGCCAGCAGGGGCCTGGCAAAGGAGTCCCGCAAGCCGTCGCCCGGAGCAGCATCTCTGCCAGCAGCCATGCACAGCCTGAGCCTGCTTTTCACCCGAGCCTCCCCTTTGTTTCCGAAGCCCCCTACCCTTCTCAACTGCTTTGTTTGCAAAGCCCCCTACCCTTCTCAACTGCTAACACCCCGGGCCTTGCTCCCTCTAGCCCCTGGGTCCCTTCCCGCAGCTGCTGCATGTGTGCAGGCGCGGGTCTTGAGGGCGCTCGCCTGCAGGTAGCGGCTGTCGTTGCCCTGCAGCGCGGCGACAAAGGCGGCCGCCAGCTGCCCGGTCAGGTGCGGGTCCTCGCCGTAGGTCTCGCTCGCGCGGCCCCAGCGCGGATCCCGCACGATGTTGATGTTGGGGCCGAAGCAGTTGAGCGCCCTGGCAGGCAGGCGGGCAGGCTGGCTGCGGGTACCTGTGACAAGAATAGATTGGTGTGGCGGGAAGGTATCCGGAGGTGCACCCCAGAGGCAGTGTGCTTGCCCGTGGAGAGGGGGCCTGATTGCAGCAGCATGCGGCGGCTGGCAGGGCGGCTGGAGCGGCACTTGGCGTGAGGCTGACAGACGCCTGGGTGTCAGAAGAAAATGTTGTTGTCATGTTGGCTTAAGCCGACACTGAAGCAAGGTAGCAGCAGCAGCACCCTTATCCTTTTGAAAGGCTGGCGGGGCAGGCTGCCTGGCGGTGCCGTCCGCCTGGCGATACAGGTTGGCCACCGCACGCATCTCCTTCCCAATGATGGCGCCGATCTCCGCCATCTGGGCCCGGTCAAAGGCGGCCGCCAGGCCCAGCGGCTGCGGGAAGCTGGTCATGCCGTACCGCGTCCCCCCGGTGTCCACTCCGCCGTGCAGGCACTCTGCGTGTCGGTAGGCATCTGATTGAGGGCAGCAGAGCTGGCTTGAGAGTTCGGGGGATGCTGGTAGGGTTGAGAGCAGGCGAGGCGGTGGGCATGTCACTGCCGGGCGTATCCGTCCTGCCTGGGCGCAGGCAGGTGAGCACTGCCGCTCTGCCAAGTGCAGCACTCTGATTGTTGTGAGACGGAGCTCGAGACTGTAGAGAGCGGCACCGTTCCAGCCGGTAAAGCCTGGTATGCCGAGGCGCGGGATGGCGCCCGTCGGCCGCTTGTTCGCATCCAGCTGCCCGATGAGCTCGTCCACGCTCAGCTGCGGCAGCAGATCGTCTAGCCGGTCGGCAAGCGGCGCGTCCGGGTCGCGCCACACCGATCCTACGCCACACGGGCGGTTGTCTCCGCAGCGCATGCAGGCATGCCGCCATGGCCGCATCAGTTTCACAACAAGGCGAAATCAGGCTGTAGAAATTAAGCACACACCTGTCGTACCCGCCACATCGGCATGGCAGCCGGCAGCCAGCAGGATAGCGAACAAAAGCATGCATATCAGTTGATGCATGTCTGCGACGTCTGCGAGCCTGATTCAGCTCAAGCTCATGTACGATCAGCAGATTGTGCCATCTCTGGCTTCCCAATCGACCGTAGAGATTACGCTTTGGGTCGCTCAGTCGGCCCGAATGCCGCGGCAGGACGTTGAGAAAGGCGGGAGCCGACAGCCCTCTCAGATTGGACACGACGGGGCCCAGGGACTCCTCCCTTTAACCCACTCCCAGTGGGCGCGCTCTGCCCTCTGGGGCGAGCACGGGCGCGAACATGCTGCCGCTGCAGCTGACCGACAAGCAGGTGCGAGAGCGGCTGGACTTCATCACCGCCAAGGCTCACGGCGGCGACCCATTTGGAGCACTGCAGGTGACGCTCTTGCCCCCAGGGCGTCTCGCAGAGAGCTGCATGGGCCGAAAAGCAAGCGCACGCGCGTGCTGATTGCCGCTCCGCCTCCCGCACGCGCCTCCCTGCGCTCGATTTCGTCGGCTGTACGTTCACAGATACCCCAGCTGTTCTCTCCTGCTGCTCAACTCACAACTAGCGCACCTTGTGACACCATGCGCCTGCATGCCCTCGCCCAGCTCGATACCCCGCTACCTCGTCGTCAGCCCGTCGCCAGCGCACTGACACCGGCGCCGGCCGCTTGCAGGACCTTCTCCAACTGCTGATGCACAAGGGCGAGTGCCAGGAGGCCGCCCAGATCCTGGACAGGTGCGTGTGCGCCGCTGGCCTGCCAAAGTGTTAGACCGGCTGCCGCGCAGCGCGTGATAGCACACATGCGGCGCCATGCAGGGCCAAGAGCGCGCTGGTTGACCCACAGCCGGGTGCCAGCGCGGCCGCGTCGCTGGCAGAGCTGCTGGCACGCTTCAGCTTGGACGGGCCGGCCGCCGAGGCCAGCACGGCTCACGGACCCCATGATGCCTTCCCGGCGGCGCACGCCTGCCATCCGAGCGCTGCCCAGGGAGCAGCGGAGCCGATGGATGCGTCCGCAGGCGCATTCGGCTCCCCCACCTCCTGCCACGAGGACGGCGGCGCGGCCCAGGTGCATGCGCTGAACGTGGGCCCCTCCCGCTCCCACTCCTGCTCGTGCATGTGCTCAGTCCCAGTGTCTGTCAGACCTGCGATACTCGGGGCCTGCCGTGCGACAGTGCATGTGGCTGCGGACACGACTCTGCTCGGGAGTCTGACATGCCTGCTCTGCGGCCAGCTGCCAAGATTCATGGCCAGGCACCTGCTCTCATTGGTGGCCCAGGAGCTGAGGGTGACTGATGCGGCTGCCGGCAGGAGGCCGCCCTGTCCGAGTCAGTGGGCCAGCAGCTCCTCGACGGATCGGCCGTCCGTTGCCCGAAATGTGGCGGCATTGTGAGCGCGGCGCGCCAGCGGGAGCACGCGCGCATGTGGTGCCAGGGCGTCGGCTGACCCCCGTCCCCCTGCAGGCCCGACTGTGCCTTGACTTGTGCCAGACTGGGGCCGCGGAGCCTGCAGCAAGCCTTTTGTCAGTGTGAGGCCTGGGAAGGCGTCTCGTCGGGGATTTTTCCGGCAGAAGCAACATTGTCTCTGGGGTGCTCCGATGGCCTGGCTGTGCTGCCTGCCTACTGCGGGCCTGGTCCCAGTTTACTGACATTTGGACTGCTCTGCTCTGCTCTGCTTGCTTGCCATTACCAGCCTGCCCTGTCGTCACCCACGCACAAGGGCAGCTGCCCTGTCTATGGGAGCTTACACCGGCTGCCGAAGCTTGCAGCAGCCGCACTCAACTGGGTCAATGGGTCGATTCGCTTCAAGCAACAGCAGCAGCAAGCAGCAGCAGCATCCAGACAAGAAGGCGCTGGGAGACACGCGAGCAGCCAGGCAGTTCGGTCCCCAGACTGCAGCAGCCGGTGGCAGCGACAGCCAGGCCTCAGACCTGCACCTCCTCGTACCGCTGCCCGGCCGCGCCTCCCTTGGCCTTTTGGTCGCGGATGTGCTGCAGCGTGTTGCGGTGGAAGGTGACCAGCTGGCGGTCAGCCTGGCAGTGCTCGGCCGCCATCTCGTTGCCCACCAGCTCCAGCAGGTTCTGCGCGCAGATGGCTGAGCTCTGAGCCCGGGGGAAGGTGGGCCTGGCTCGCAACAGATGTGGCAGATAGCTGCTGGCGTGACATGCCTGTCCTGGGCATGGGCGGGCAGGCATGCAGTGGAATGGAGCTGAGATGGGACTCTTGGGGCAATGCTGGGTCAGGATGCTGCGCGTGCCAGCCAGGCTGCACTCCCACTGCCTGTCCCAGAGAAGAGCTGGCCGCCTGCTTTCCTGCCCGGCCAGCCAGCATACAATCACACCTCGCAGCCCAGAGGCGGGCAAGATTGGGAGGGGGCTAGTGTGCGGAGGTGGGGCTTTTTAGGCGGCAGGGGGGCATGCCTGCAGCACCGCGGGCGTGATGGTCGGCAGCTGCTGCTCAAAGTAGTAGATGTACGCGTTCAGAATCTCCACGAACAGATGCACGGGCGTCGTGTCCGCCGTTCGCCGCGCGACTGCCAGCTGCTGCTGCGCCGCGTGCGCGATTTTCAGCGCCCGTTTCAGGCAAGCCATCACGCTGTCGGCGTCCCGCACGGGCGGCTGCTGCTCCGGGCCGCCGGCGGCGGGCTCTGGGGCGCCGGCCGCGGACGGCTCCTCTGCGGAGGCGGCCTCGGGCGCTTCGCCGGGCTCGCCGTCGGCTTCCCGGGCCGTCTGCAGAGGGAGCCACGCGGGGCGTCAGCGAGCGCTGCTGTGCTTAGGGGCAGGATGAGGGTTGGCTGCTGTGACGCCAGTGTGGCTAGCAGGGAGCACAGGCGCTGAGGCTCTCAGCAGAAGGACAAGGGTAGGACTCCCGCGGCTGACCATGCAGCACGCAGCAGCAGCCTGCAAGTCTGGCTGGGCAGCACCACACGCCAGACACACAGAGGGAGGAGGCGTGCCGACGGCGCCGCCTGCCAGAAGAGGTGCGAGCAGGCGCAGACGGCGCGGCACTGGTCGGCCTTCTTCAGCAGCTTGGCCGTGTAGCCGGTCGCCTTGTGGACCAGCGTGTCTCGGCTCTCGCTGGACAGGATGCGGGCGCGCTGCAGCGCACCCACAATGGAGTGCAGCGCACGGCGCTCGGCGGCCGAGTCGGGGATGCTCTCCTCGTAGATGATGAACGCCTGCAGAGGCCGCGAGGGGAAGGTTTCAGCGCTGCCGTGGGAGGGAGTGCAGGGGCTCCAGCAGGAGCTCCGCAAAGGCTGCTGGCGATCAGAAACGGGTCACTGCGGCAATGCTACAGACAGCTGGGTCTGGGCAGGAGGGCTGGGGCATCGCATCAGGACGCGCTGTTGGGGCCAAACCACGGCAAGTGCGCGGTGGTGCAAAAAGACAAAATATTTTCGGAGCCTAGTTTCGATCTAGGGACCTGAGGGTTATGGGCCCTCCACGCTTCCACTGCGCCACTCCGAACGCATGAAGCCAACGGCCGAGCAACCAACCGCGATGCCAAAAAGCATTTTCTGGCGGCTATATAGGCAACACATGCAAACATCCGGCGCAATCGCCCGTGGCTCGCGCGGAAGGAGAGGCGCGCCTGCTCGAAGAACTCGTACGTGATGAGCTCCAGGCCCGCGACCTCGCTGGCGCAGTGCGCGGCCGTCAGGAAGAGCTGCAGGCCCATCTCCGCCGTGCCGGGCACGCCCGTGTCCGCGAGCTGCGCCGCCACGCCGTGCACGAATTGCAGCACCTGCGCGTTGCGGCACGCGCCCCGGCGATCAGCGCGCGTACGCGTCGCGATCAGGCGCCGTCGGCCCCCCTGCTTTCCTGCGGGGTGACATCCGCAATTCCCCAGCATCTTCGACCAGGTGAGCAGGGCGTACCGTCTTGCAGCTGGCCTCCACCTCGGCACCGCCATCCTCGCGCGCCTTGATGGCGGGCACCAGCTGCAGCGCCTGGAAGGCGACGGGCGGCAGTGTGTGGCGCAGCCGGCGGGGCCCAGACGCAGCCAGCCGCTCGCATGCAGCCCTCAGCACACTGAAGGCCTCGTCCGTGTCCTCCGCCGTCAGCTGGTGGATCAGCCGCGCCACCAGGCCCTGTTCCTCGGCCAGATCCTGCAGCCGCAACACACCCTCGCTGGCCAGATGCGCACGCAGCACCTCTCCGATCCAAACATCGCCACGCACGGAAGCTGAGCAATTGGTGCGCTTGCGCCCTGCTGCTCACCGCTTGATGCCTCGGCAACGAGCCGCTAGCCATGCAGGGCCCGAGACCGCCGGCTTCACTGCACCCCTCCGGGGGATTGCCTTCCAGCTCTCACCTCATCGTCCTGCGCCTCCACGCCCTCCACATCCTGCACCAGCGGCGCGATGAAGTCGAACAGCATGTCCACCTTTTCCAGGCTGCCCACGCGCGTGTCCTGCTTCAGGATGGCCTCCACGATCTTCACCGCCATCTCCTGCAGCCAAGCCGCCCAAAGCGCCCGGTCAGGGGCGGCCCTGTTGGCATCCGGCTGCCTGCCGGGCACTCGGTCGCTTCTTTCCCAGGCGCAGGTAGGCTCGGCTGGTCAGCAGCCTGAGCACAGCCGCCCAAACGAGAAGCCGCCAGTTGCGCTGCAATCAGCAAGACCAGGTCCAGCTGATGCTGTGCCCAGTAGGGCCAGCGATAGCATTCGCAGCCCGTCCACAGGCCCAGCCTTGCTCCACCAAAGGGAGAGCGCAGCGCAGCCGCATCAGCAGACAGCGCCCCCTGCCCTTGCTTGTTGGGAAGGAGGCGCGCCTTGCGCGTCTGCGGCGGCAGCAGCGCCATGACGCTGGGGTACGCGCTCAGCCCGAGCACGGTCACCGCATCGTAGGTGGCCAGCGGGATGCTCAGCAGCGCCGTCAGCTGCTTCTCCGCCGCCGCGTCGGGAGCGCCGCCGCGCGCCTGCAGCGTCTGCAGCACCCGGGCCACGTGCCGGCCTCAGACAGGGAGCTCTGCAGGGCCGCGAGGGGACCGCAGCAGCCTGCAAGCTGTGAGCAAGGCTGGGGGTGTCGCGCCACGGCCATGGGAGCGGCCAGGGCTGGGGTGAGTGGGGGCGGCCTGCAATGCCAGCCATGCCCGCAGACAGACAGGCCCCAGCCGTAAGCTCACGAGCTCATGATTGGGCCGCAGCAGGCTTCAGGCATGCCAGCCGCCGGCGCCGCAGCACTGCAGCCCCTCCGACCGCAGGCCGGCCGTGCAAGTGGCGGCTGGGGCACTTGGGAGAGGGGGGGGGACGCGCCCGTTGGCAGGCCGTCAGCACCGCGTCCGCGAGGTCCAGGCGCTGCGGGTAGACCGCGGCCGCGAAGCGCGCGAGCGCGATGTGCATCGCAGCCACGTCGGCGGCCGGCATCTCCGCGTGCTGCCCCGCGACTGCGCCGGCCGCCTCCATCAGCCGGCCAAAGGCGTCGCCCGAGCTGACCGCCTCGAGCACGCCGGCGTCACTGGCCGCATACCTGCACGGCGGGCGTCACGTAACGCCTTCAGGTGACGACGTTGAGTATCGCTGTCGGCTGACGAGCAAGGGCACTGGCATGCGGGCGCTGCTGTCGCGCGGGACTTGAGAAGAGCAGAGTGCTGCAGTGTGGGGAGGGGGGGGGCACTGCTTTGCAGTTTGCAGCACGCTGGCACTTGACTGCTGCAGCAGCAGCGACTGGGCCCGCGCCTCCACCTTGACGCTGCAACACCGCATGCGCAGATGTACCTCCAGCGAGCGGGACCTCACGCTGTGTTGATGCCTGGTTTTGCAAGCAAACAGCAGCGATCTAAAGCCTGGCTGCGGGAAGGGAGGGGGGTCACTTGGCCAGCCTGTCGAGCAGCGAGCCGAGCACCACATGCACCTTGACGCCGGCCTGCAGCTGCGGCAGCGCCGCCAGCAGCGCCGGCAGCGTGCCGAGGTGGAACTCGTCGGGGAAGCCCTGCACGACCGCCTGCATCAGGTACTGCTGCGCGATGTCGTCCTTGCAGGCGGTCACCTGCTCCAGCAGGCGCGGCAGCACGGTGCCCTGCACGCGCAGGCGACCGGGGGCACGCGAGTCAGTCAGGCCCCTCTGTGCGCCCTGTCATTTACGTGCAGATGTGCATGACATCCGTGCCATTGCACAGCGAGATGACGTGTCCTTCCGTCCACATGCGATTTCAAACGGCACATGCATGCTGCGTAGTGTGCAAACAACAGGCCTGCATGCCTTGGGAGCAGCAGCTGCTGCCTGAAGCCCCGCATTGGCCAAGGGCTGAGCAGCAGCAGGCAGCCGCTCTGCCCTGGCTCACACAGCCACGCAGCTGCGGCGCCTGCAGCGCTTGCTTGCCTGGTAGAGGGGAAAATCGAGGCCCTCCAGCTGGCTGATGTAGGTCAGATTCTTGCCCACCAGATCCGCCAGCTGCTGCCGCTCCTTCTCCCGCCGCTCCCTGCCAGAAGCACGGTGCGTTCCTCTAGCCGTAACTGGCACATGCATGGCGTAACTGACGCATGCATGGCTTAACTGGCGCATGCATGGCGTAACTGACGCATGCATGGCTTAACTGGCACATGCATGGCATGCATGGCAGCACAGGTGTCCCCACCGTCCCTCGCTCAGCACCTTTGCATCAGATCTTGCAGCGCCGCGCTCGCCAGTCAGCAGTGCAGCGCCCTGCCAGGCAACCAGCGCCCGCCTGCATTGCTTGGAGGGGGGCGGGGGGCGCACCGCTCGCGGCTGCTGCCCTGGTGCTGCATGCGCACCCACAGCTTGTTCATCTCCGTGAAGTTGAGCAGCAGGAAGTCGAGCGCGTCGCTGATGGTGCCCCCCTCGCCCTCGTACTCGCTGCCGGCGTCCGGCAGCAGGCCGCGCGAGACCTGCGGGCGACCGCGCAGGCAGGCGCTCTGCCGCTGCCAGACGGCTGCCAGGTGCCCCAATTGGCGAGCATTTCCCCCCTTCTTGGACAGCAAATGCAGGCTCATGAGAGGACAGCTGCGCGCAAGCGCCACTCGGCCGGGGGGAGCCCGGCCAAGCAGGCAATCCTCATGGATCCCTGCATTGGGCTACAGACGGGCGCGAGCCTGCTCAGGGTGCATACGGCTGCCTGCCGACGAGGCCAGGCGGGAGGGCCGGCAGATGGGCGCGCCTGGCACAGGTAGGATCGCAGGAAGAGGCCGCGCGTGGGGTGCTGCACGCCCTTGCACATCTCCACCAGGTCCTTCAGGATGTCCTTTGCGGGCGCCTCCTTGGCGCGGATGAAGCAGGAGCCGACCGTGCACAGCAGGTACCTGCAGTGGTCGAGGAATGAGGCTGGATGGCACTGGATGGAGCTGCTTATGGCAATGAGCAAGGCACGCTCTGTAGGAAAGCACGCAGGCAAGTGAAGGCATCAAAGTCTTGCAGCCCTGAGACATGCATGACCAGCGCTGGACAGTGGCTGCACTAGTGAGCTTGGCAGTCGTGGTGCGTTAAGGCAGTACTCGGGCCTTTCAGGGCAATGAAGGGGCCGCACAGGCGCGGCAGCACGTTGCCCGCATGCTGCACGAGCTCGTAGAGGTCTGCATAAGAGCGCCCCTTCTTGCGCTCCTCCTTGAAGAACGCCTGCAGTCAGCCGCAGGCGCTCTGCAAGCCGTGCAGCTGCTCGCAAAGGCAGCTGCAGGTGGGGTCAGCAGGGGTCGCGCCTCCAGGTGCCGCAGCTCGTCAAAGACCTGCATGTACAGCTCAAAGTACTTTTGCGGCGTCAGAAAAGAGGTGCGCAGCTCGCCCAGCATCGCGGCGCTGTAGCGCAGCGCCTCCTTCAGGTTGTCGTCGTCCTGGGGACCAGCAGCGTGGAGGATTCAGCCTGGTGCTTGGCGTGCACGTGTGTGGCGCACGGGCGCGAGACGGCAACGCACCAAGGCTCGCTTCATGTAGAAGCCTGAGCGCTTCACATTGTTCGCCGAGTCCTGCAGGAAGCGCGTCTGCTCGTCCGCCGCGCTGCTGGGCCCACCATAGGCGTCGGCCATGGTGGCAGTCTGCCCGCTGCACCGTGCGTCCCTGCGATGTACCGGCCGACCTATAAGCTAAGGTGGCATTGCACAAGCCGCATCTGCACGCGTCCCGACACGGCTGTGTCATTTGGAATGCCTCCGATGGTTGTGCAGCAGTCAATTTACAGCGCTGGCAGCACGCGGCGGGGCAGCATGCGCCAGGTTCGCATGGGTGGGCTCGCCTGCTGAACGCGCGCTGGCAGCTTTGAACGAGATCGTCGAGATTCTCTCTTTCTGATGCTAGCCCGCGCACGATCTGGGCTATGAGAAGACGAGCTTCTGCTGGCGCCCAGGTTGTAGTGGCCTGAGCTCGCACTTGCGCGTTCCGCATCGTCAGTTGGAACCTCATCTGTTGGCTCTGTATCTGCAGTTGGTTCGTAGGCTACTTATAAATGGCTCACTGCGAAACAATCGCCAGTCGGTGAACACGAAGGTCAGCCATGCGGCAGTAGCGTGCAGCGTGCGTTTTGGTCGTCCCTGCGCGGTGCAGGAGCACATGAGCGGACAACAAGGAAGGCCGCCGGGGCAGCCGGGTCAGCCTGTGAGCCTCCCGCCTGTCCTCTGCCCGCCCAACACCTTCCGAAATAGCCATCACCCTCCACCTCCAGTGGACGACCTGGTTGAGAAACGCTGCTCGGAGGGTGCGCAGGGGGCCCAGCAGTCGGCCTACGGCCTGCACTACCCAGGCCAGCGCCCCCCGACAGCCTACCTGCCGCAGCCGCACCAGCAGAGGCCGGCAGCCGGCCAGCCGCAGCAGCCGCAGCAGCCGCAGCAGCAGGGCTGGCCGGTGGGCTACGCGCCGCCCGCCGCCCGGCCACAGAGCGTCTCGGTGAGCCCCCCTGCGAGCTCCAAGCAGGCGAAGCAGCCAGCACACTCGGCTGCAGCGCCGCGCCAGCAGCAGGCAACAGTGTCAGTGGGGCCTCTCCTGCTGCCGGCCGCACCGCTGATCGGGCTGTCCCCGCCCAGCCCCCTGGCAGAGCTCTTGCATCCCAAGCTCAAATCGCCGCGGAAGCCAGCAGCCAGCCCGGCCAGGCGCTCGGCGCGGCTGTCAGCCCAGGCAGCAGCCAAACCCGCAGCAGAGCGTTCTCCCCGCTCGCCAGCCAGCCGCGGCCGCCGGCCCCGCTCGCAGGATGGCAGGCTGGCGGACCTGCTGCGGGGGCAGCCGGCCGGCCGGCCCGCGTACCCCCCCGCCAGCCAGCCCGGGCAGCTGCAGCAGCCGCACCAGCTGCCGCCGGGGTACGCCCCGCGCCCGGGGCAGCAGCCGGCGGCTGGAGCAGCCGGGCAGCCGGCGCGGGGCCCGCCGCACATGCAGCAGGCCTACCCAGGCGCGTCAGCCGGCCCGCTCCGACCGCTCCTGGCAGCTGCAGCGCTCCCTGCCTGGCATGCACCAGCTCGGAGGCTGCCTTGCTCCTCGGCTGACTGCGCTGCATGGCAGCTGGGCTGGGGCAGTCTGCAGAGGGCGGCGCGGGCTGAGCGGAGCCGTGCCGCAGGCTATCGGCCGGCGGCCGGCGGCGCGCAAGCCGCCTACGGCGTGCCCGGCCAGCACCAGACGTACCAGGTGCCGCCCGGCTCGCAGCCACACGTGCCGGGACAGCAGGCCTACCCGCAGGCGCGCCCCCCGCCCTGCCTGCCAACGCGCCAGCCGCGCCTCCGCCTGCCAGCATGCTGCAGGCCAGCATGCGACTGCAGCCTCAGGCCGCAGCAGGCCTCGCTGGCTGCGCACTGCAGTGACTCTGCTTAGAGTGCCATTGCTGTGCTGTGTGAGCTGCTGCGCGGCAGCCCGGCTGGCTGAGGGGGGCAGCACGCGTGCGGGCAGGGCGCGCGCCCGGCGGCCCCCCGCTACCTGCCGCCCGGCTCGGGTGCCGTCGCGCAGCAGTACCACACGCTGCTGGCCGGGCTGCGGCCGACAGGGCAGCCGCAGGCGCTGCCGCACGCGCAGGTCCCGCAGCAGCTGTCGGACGAGGACCGCCGTGTGCTGCCCAACCGGGTGCGCCCGCTGCCCGGCGGGGTCAGCCTGGGGGGAAGAGGCCCTCAGCATGCTGGCGCTCTCTGCAGCGAGTCCCGGCCCCGGCGGCCCGCCGCTTGCCTGCCAAGCAGCAGCCGGAGCGTCGAGCCGTGTCGTGTCGCCAGCCAAAGCGATTTGAGTGCCGGCCGCTGCCGCCCGCCGCTCCCACTGCGTGCCCCAGGGGGCGGCTGAGACGGCGGCCCGCCCGCAGAGCCTCAAGCGCAAGGCGGTCGCGGCGGCCGGCGACGGCGCGGCCGAGCTCGATGCGCCGGCGGCGGCCGCTCTCGTCTCGGTCGCCGACGACTTCCTGACGAGCGCGGTCGCGTTCGCGGCCGGCCTCGCCCGCCGGCGCAAGTCGCCGCGGCTGGAGGCGGCCGACGTGGCAGCCTACCTGGAGCGCACCTGGTGCCCCCCTCCCCCCTCTCCCTGGCTGCCAGATCTGCATGCACGTGGAGCGGAGTGGCTGCCTGGGCTGTGAAGGCCAGTCAGGCCTGCCACCTGCCTGCTGCCCCCGAAAGCAGCGCCGCGACCTTGCAGCCTGCCGCGGGCTCGCTGCCTGGTGCTGACGCGCGCCTGGCGGCGGCTGCGGCAGGCAGCTGCGGGTGCCCGGCTTTGGCGGCCCCCAGGTGCGGCCGTACCGGCGGCCAAACCCAAAGGAGCGGCACACCGCGCGCACAGCCGCCATCCGCAAGGAGACCGCCGCCGCCTCGGAGGCCAGCGAGAAGGCGGCGGCGGAGGCGCGGGCGGTGGAGGCGGCGATAGACCTGTAGCGGTGACAGAGAGTCGAGAGCGAGAGGAGCTGTGTGTGTGTGTGTGTGTGTAACTGGCTCTGCCTGCAACATGAGTCTCGCACCAGCGCCGGCACTGCGACAGGTGTCTGCAAACAAGGTTGCCCGCAGTCCGTCGTCCTGGCTGTGCGGTGGCAGTGTGGCACCACGTCGGCCCGGAAATGGGGGATGGCAGAGGTGCTTCCCAGCGCTGCCTGTGGTTCTCTTCAGGCTGGGGCGGCAGCGTGGATTTTGGCAGCCCGATGCCCTGCTCAGCGGGGCTGCGTGAGCGTCTGCCAATGCGCTTCCTGCAAACTGCTTGCACCGTCCAGAGCAACGGGAAGACGACTCCTCTCGAGCACTCTCATCGGATGTTGCCGCCGGTTCAGGCTGAGTGCCGCATTGAAAAAAGATCGGGGTTGCGAGAGAGCTGAAGAGTGTGCCTTGCCCAAAACAACAACAACAAACCGGTTCTGTGTCCCAGGCAGGAGGCCTACAAACAGCACCGTCGCCACTCTGCGCGGGACAGCTCTCTGCAAGCCTCCTGGCTGCGGCCTGCAGCCAACGAACCGCCGACAAGAGTGCCTTACAGTCTGGGCCAGTCAAACTCACACGCCGCGTGTTTGAAGGTGGTGTTCCCTCTCCTGTGGGAAGCTTCACCAACGCGCAGGTGAGCAAAACGACATGCAAGGTGATCCAGCAGGCAGGCAATCAAAAAAAGAAATACAGTAAGGCGGCAAAAACGAGAGAGAAGCACAGATTGGAGCAGACATGGGCATGAGGAGAGTTGTGATAGGGCTGCCGGCGGCAGATAACAGGATCAAGCAGACGGGTTGGCGAGCAGGCTGCAGCTTGCAACCAGGGTCAAAAAATGAAGAAGGCAACTGCATCAGACAGGGAATAATGCACACACCCAAGAACCGCAGTGGCCCCCTCGGAGGCAATTCGGCTAGGCCGGTGGCAGCAGGGCAGCAGCCACGCAGTTTGCCAGTTGTTGACAAGCGGCTGCGGTGAGTGCAGCGGGGGGTCACGTTTGGTGGGCCTGGATCTGGGCCTCTGGATTGTGATGGAGGTGCCGGTGTTGGGGTGTGGGCGATGAAGCCAGGACAACGGGGTTTTCCTCAGCAGGGCCGAGTTCTTCTCTGGACAGGAAGAGCCGTGGCGGCAAAGGGTGTGCGGGGAGGACCCGGCCAGGCAGAAGGGGAGCGGTCGATGGCAGCGCCGCACACAGACGGCCGCAAGACGGAGGGGCAGCTTGCAGCAGCACGAGAGCGAGTGCAAGAAAAACACGAGCCGTTCTAGGGCCCTGAGGCCCCCCTTTCTGGAGTTCGAATCCGCGCCAGTCGCTTCGCCTCGTGCTTAGCTTGCGGTACCCACGCCCTGGCAGCGGCAGCAGCTCTGCGCCTCCCGTCTGGTCGCTCCTGCGCTCCCGCTCCCCCGGGCCTCCGCGCCCCCACCGGTCGGCTGATGACCGGCACGCCGCCGTCCCCCAGCGCCCTGGTCCAGCGCATCTGGGTGGACGCCCGGCGCGTTCTCTTCCTGGACGAGCTCGAGGAGCAGGCGCGCGCCCCCGCAGCCTCGCTCGCAGCCGCGTGCGCGCGGGATGCGAGCTGATGCTCGGCTGAACGGTCCTTTGCGCGTGCCGTCGGGGCCGCGGCGCACAGCGTTGTTGCACGGGTTGTTGGCTGTTGTGGTACTGCCTGGGACGCGTGGCGCGGCTGGCGTTTCCCTGGCCGCCTCCTTGGCGCAGTTTCGCGCGCATCGCGAGATCGAGCCGACTCACGCCAGTGGACCCGTGCTCCGCAGGCGCCCGCGCCCGTCGCGGTCCCGCTGCTGCTCCCGGGCCCGGACCAGCAGCTGGACGTGGTGTTCGCGGAGGTGCGCCCCGATCTCCCGTTTTAGTAGACGTGATGCCCCGAAACGCAGCGTTTCGACGACGCCTGCTCCCGGCCTTCACTGCCGCCCGGCTGACGGGGCGTCTGCGACGCGCAGGTGGAGGTGGACGTGGGGGCGTGGGCGTTCCTGGAGGGCCTGGCCGTCCAGGAGCAGCCGGCCGGCGAGGAGGCGGTCGTCGAGGTCCACCTCCCCGAGGAGGCCGAGGCGGAGGGGCCGGTGGGCCCGGCGGCCGACCTCGCCGCGCCGGCCGACGTCGCGCCGCCGCTGCCACCGCCGCCGCCCAGCCCCGGCGTCCAGCAGGTGAGCCAGCCGCTGCAGGCGGCGGCCCAGGGCCGCCGGCGGCCGGCGGGGGGCGGCATCACCGCGCGCGTGGCCGCCCGCCGCCGGTTCGCCCGGGGCCAGGGGCCGCCGGCCTGCCGCACGCGGGGGGCGTGCCGCCGGCGGGGGCACTAGGTGAGTTGCATCGCACGCCCTGCCTGATGCATGCCGCGCCTCCGCCCCTTGCTTGCTCGCTGCACGCCCTGCTTGCCCCGCCCG
>BHFV01000568.1:7449-20523 GCA_003568905.1 Trebouxiophyceae sp. KSI-1
CGCCGGCAAAACTGGCGGCAAAACAAGTCCGGGGTGGGGAGCCGAGCGCGGCCCCCTCGACCGCGAAATCTGTCAGGGCTGCTGCGCTTGGCTGCTGCCCGGGGCACGGCAGGCAGGGCTGATGAGGCAGCTCAGGGCGAGGCCGTGACAGGCTGGCGGAGGAGTTACATTCGTGATCTTGTCCGGAAAGTTGATTCCGGCCCATTGGGCGACCGGCTGCAGGTAGCGCTTGCCCCACTCTGCGGCGCACGCCATTAGGGTCTTGTCACGAACCCTACATGCACGCCCCAGGCTGCTGGCAAAGCGAGCGGCTCTGCAGCTGCGGCTCGGCGCATGCAGGCAGCAAGCCTGGCAATCAATCACAGGCTGGTGATGCTGCAGACCAATCCCGCTGCGCGGCGAGTACAGGCTGGCAGCAGCGCTGCTGGGCAGGAGGCACACACCCTTTATGCGATCCTTCAGCACGTAAGAGCCTGCAGCGGCGCAGGCTGGAAGTGAGGCCAGGCAATGCTTGCCGCAGAAACCCTGAGCCATACCCTAGAAATATGCCAGGTTGTTGCTCAGCAGACCGTCTTGTCGTCCCCATCCAACAGCACCGAGCCAACAACAGGGCTGCTGCGTGATTTTCTCGATTTGGTCAGAGCTAAAATTTAAAATTTAAATTTTGAATTTTAAAATTCTACTGGGATCAAACAGGGCTACGAATTCGGCTCGGCTCAGACTGCAACGACTGCAGCGCGAGGATGTTTGAAATTGCATCTGGCGATTCGACCCAAACGTTTGGGGGCGGCGCGGGTTCGAAGGCAGGTGGGAAATCGCGCCGACGAGGATGATGAGGTAATACACCGAATATTTCGGCCCGCCGTAATGGTCGGCCAGCCAAAGGAAGAAGACCGCCACGCTCTGCGGCAAAACTCAAAATCAGAGGTTTTGGCGAGTTTCGACGCTGCCGGGCCGGCTGGAGCTGGCCCCCGCCAGCCCCCATCTGCCAGGCAAGGACCTGCAAGTATGGATGTTGAATGAACCCAATTTCAAGAAATAAATAACGCCAGAAAGCTGGAGTTGCCAGCGCCGAGCCGCTGCGAGTCCCCCACCTACCGGGCAAGGAGCCGCTGGCCAAGACTCAAAAATACCAAATTTCCGAAGAAAGTTAGTGCCAGGCTGGCATGTCGTGTCTCTAATGGATAAGGGCGTGCCATTGCCATCGCCGCAAAGGCCATGCCAACGCCGTCCTGTAGAGCCGTCGAGGGCGCCTGGCTCTGCAGCCGCAGACTGACGGCCGTCTGCACGCTCGCTTTGAGCACTTTGACCCTACGGTCGAGAAACTAGGGTCAACGCGACGACCGGATTCCCGCAGGACTGTTTCGGCATTTTTTTCATCGCATTTTTTGTGGCTCGTTTCCGTGATCAGCTCGAGAGTTTAGGATTTTAGGGTTCAAGGTAGGGTAGCGGAGCGGGAAGCGCGCCGGTGGGTGTAGGCTTCGTTGCCGTTCGGACTGTCCGTGTGGATGATGCTCTCGCTGCAGCCGGCTGCCTCTCGCGCCGCCTGCGTGTCATTGCAGGAGTTACAGTCCTGACGAGGTATGTCATTGCAGGAGTTACAGTCCTGACGAGGNNAGGAGTTACAGTCCTGACGAGGTTTGGAATCGGAGAATCAGACGCTGAGATTTTCTTTGAGGCAAGGAGGCGGCTGCCAAACGTGGCGCACCGAAAGATATCGTAAGTATCCCTCTCTTTTTCATTTCATTTCAATTTAATATTGATTAATTTCTCATTTTGAATATTTATACATTATTTTATGATAAATTATTCGATTTATAGTTCTTATGGGAGGCAGCCAAGAGGCCGCTGTTCTGTGCGCGGGGGGGGGGGGGGGGGGTGAGTCAATTAATCGCATTCAAATTTGTTGCAAAGAGGGGGCCCGTCAGTAACGAGGATGCTTGCCACTGCCACCACTCATAGTTTGAAATCAAGCTTGTGTCCGTCAGGGGTGGATGAGTGAGGCCAGGGACGGAGCAGCCGCGCCTGCAGCCTGTCAATGGCCAGCTGCAGCACGCGCCGCGCCTCCGCAATTGCACTCCTTGTCCCGCCGGCGCCGGCAGCCTGCTGCTTGGGCGCCGGTGGGCCTCCAGGAGCCACTGCCAGCGAGATGTCTCGGTGCATGGGCGGTGCCAGGTCAGCAGAGCATCGCACAACCCCTGAATCTGGATTTCAGAACACCCCCTTGGCGGCGCGCAAACCCTGAATTTGGATCTCAGACCCTCTACGGCAACAGGGTCACAGGCTGCCCGGTACTTGCCTAAATTTAGGGGTTTTGGGTTTAGTCTAAACCCAAAACCCCAAAGACAGCCGCCGGCCCCCTCGGAGACTCGCGGCTCTGCGCTCGCGGCCCCCGCGGGCCGCAGCTGCGAGAGCGCCACAATCCCCCTCTGACCCTTTCAGGGTTTCAGCACACCCAAAACCCTAGAAGGGAACTCCCTCCGCCACCTCCCGCGCACCGCTGCGACGCTCCCCCATCCCTTCCCAGGTCCTTTGAACCCCCAAGACCCCTTTCAGCTCTTTAGGGTTTAAGAAACCCTAAAGGGTCGCACAGGAGGGCTGGTCGCACAGGAGGGCTCACCGTTCGTGTAGCGGTGGATGAGATCCCAGGCCTCGCGCGGCAGCAGGCTGCGGGAGCGCCCCCTGAGCGGCCGAGTGGGCCGGGTGGGCAGGGCGTGCCCGTGCAGCCTGCTGGCATGGCTGGCAAGCCCTGCGGCTTCGGGCGCTGCCGCCAGAAAAGGCGAGGCTGGCGGCAGCGGCGCGGAAATCGGCACCACCACGCTGTGACTCGCCGCGGCCGGGGCGGCAGTCGCGCGGGTGGGCAGCCGGATGTCTATGACCGCGGCGCCGTCAGCCTGCAGGGGCGCGCGAGTCGCGGAAGTAGCACGGAGCCCGTGCGTGAGTCATGCCAGCGGCACATCGCCAGGCTGTCGTCATGTTCGCATAGCGTTGGTCGCAAATAAAGCAGCTGTCCTCGGCGCGAGCAGATTGCCAGTGACGAAAAGCCAGGCTGCCGCGGCGGTTGGCGGCTGCACGAGCCGGGACCGGCGGCTATCGGCGCTCCTGAAGTGGTGAAGTGCCAAGGGGGGACAGGAGTGGATGTCGGCAAGCGCCCCGCAACAGCAGCAATGGCCAAGCTGGCGCAGGGTTTAGGGTTCAAACTCTATTTTAAACCCTAAACCAGGCGCAGCAACCCTTGAACTGCCCAAAGCCTCGCTGGCGGCTGTGGGGGGCGCACGTCTGGGCGCCCCTTGGCTGCGGCAGCGGAGGGGGTGCCCGCCAGCGCCTGGAAGTCGAAGAGCAGCTTCATGAGGCTGCGGTCGGCTTCGCACAGCAGGAACTCGCGGCACAGCTGCCACGCCTGCGCCACCGCGGGGGGCGCCTCCTTGCCTTCGCACGGCGAGCACACCTACGTGCCGCGGCCGCCAGGGCCTCAGGGTTCGGGAAACCCTGGTTTTAGAGCCTGAGCTCTGCAAGAAAAGGGCTCAGTGACGCGGGAATTTGATTCTGTGGCTTGCCTGTGAAAGCACAGCGAAAGAAGGCCACTGGGTGATGCAACAGTGGCGCTAGGGCCAGGGGATTGCTTCGGTGAGTATGAGACCAGCAGCAGGCCCGCTTTTCGTACCATGATTCAGGATTTTCCCCTGAAGAATTGAGGGCCCAGACAGGGATTGGGGATCCTAAAACGAGGAGCACGCGCCTCCTGCAGGGCGTCAACCACGTCGGTGACGCTCTGCACCAGCAGCATGACGTCCCGGCAGACCCTGTCTAGGTCGTCATTAGGGTTTGACGCAGGCGCCATGCCCCCGCCGCCGCTGTGGGGCTGGCGGGCCGCCTTCAGCTGCGCGTGCAGTGCCTTGGTTTCGGGCCGCAGGCTGCGGCGGGCGCCCTCGCAGAAGAGCCTCAGCAGCTGTGTGACTGACGCCGATCTGGATGCCAGCTCGGGCTCAGCTGCTTGGCCTGACTTGGCGAGGGCGAGCAGCGCCTGCGATGCAGACATCTGCGACTCAGGGGGGCCGCCGGAAGTTTGCAGGGAATCGGGAAGGTGTGGGTGCAGGGGGCCGCTGTCACCTGCAGCTCTGCGGCCAGCTGGCCGAGTGGGGTGCCTGGGGCGCTGTCGCACAGGTCTGCTAGCAGCACCTGGGGCGTGTGCAGCCTGCGCCGCGGGGGGCGGGCAGTCAGCCGACTGGCAAGTGCTTCCCTTGCCTCTTCCCAGCTAGAGGTTGCTGGGAGACTGTGCAGCTGTCTGGGCACGGTGGGAGAGCAGGAAGCGCACCGCACGGTGGCCCACAGGTGGTCATAGAAAGCCACGCTCGCGCTCTCGAGCTCTCGCGACATGAAGATGAAGAGGTCGATGCGGTACCGCTGCTCCCGCAGCGCCGGGTCCAGCTGGTACTCGATCTTCACCTCTGCAACGGCAGAGCAGATTCTGCTTCAAACACCCCAGTGGATGTTTGAGATGTTCGTCACCAGCCGGCTGCCTGGGCAGGAAGTGGCCGCACACCAAACTGCTGCCGGTTCCGGACAGACAGCTTCACGCGCGCGGGCGTGCACTCCATCTCCTCCGGGGCCTCTACATATGATTTTCCGGGGCTTAACATGCAGAGGCGTCGCAAGGCCTTGGAAAGCCCCGACATTTTGGAACGTGATCGACCGCCGCTACCGCGTCACATTTCTCTCAATGAGCGCATCAGCTCACTCGCGCAGGCCTGCTTGCAAGACCGCAGACGGGGGCAGCCTTCGCAAGGACAACGCGCTATCGAGCTCTCCGCTTCAAGTCTGATCGCAGGCCTCGTCCGTAGTCAATAGTCCCTGTCGCATCAACCTTTGCGTCTTGCGGCTCGAGTCAGCATCAGCAAAGCTTCCAGAGCCAAGCTGGCATTCGGCTTTCCGGAACGCTGAAATCGGCAAACGCGCAAGCTTGCTTCCAGCGATGTATCGCTCTGTATCAAGAGGAAAATCCCCTCCCGGTATTCAGTGTCGGTTCGTGTCTGAGCGACCGAGCCATCTTGTGCTATGATGATGCGCAGCACAGGTCGTTTAGACGCAGCGCCAACCTGACAACTTCGAAAAAGATAAATAGCGCCATGTCTGCGTGACAACACCATCAGCGGGGAGCGGACACTCGCCTGCCGGGACCTTTGCCCCGTCCATGGCTCGGCCTGCATGGCTGAGCAGCTTGGCGGCCCTGTGCCGCAGCTGAACTCGCCATGAAGCTCCCAGCCGGCCTCTTCGGTCTGCTCTGTCTCGCAGCTTTCTCGACCCGGGCAGCAGAGCAGGACGCGCGGCCGCTGGCAGACGCCTGGGGAGCGGAGCCCTTTCCCAGCCAAGACGGTGTGCCTCACCCCGCGTCTTGCTGCCTGCAGGGCGGCCCTCGTCCCTGACTCTCAGCCTGTCCCTCCGACTGCAGGCAAGCCGACCAGCCACACGGCTGTGGGGGACAAATACGTGATCTACCACCGCCCTTGGTGCGCCTCCGAGCACTGAATGGCCGCAACCCGGATATGGTAGTTTGCTCTCACCCGCCCACTGTTTTGCAGGTTCCACAACGACCGCTTCTATGCAGTCAGCTGGCCGGGCTCGCGGCCGCTGCCGGCCCGCAGCAGAGACGCCGGCAGCAAAGTCAAGTTGCTGGACTTGCCGATGCGGCAGCCAGGCCAGCTGCATGCGCTCGTCGAGGCACGATCCGCCCCCAAGCAGCCCTTTCCCTGCCATGCAGGCCTGCCTGCCTGCTTACCCACCAAGCACTGTCCAAACAACGCAGTCGCACCTCTGCCCGCTCGCAGCTCTGCTCTCCTGAGGAGGGAGCGCATGCGGGCCCGCTGGGTCCCTGCCTGACTGTGTCCAAGGAAGATGCTAATTCACTTCAATTAAATTTAGGGTGTAAAGTTTTGGCGTGAAACCGCCAGATGAATAATCATGAAGTGAATCAACTTCAAATTACTTTTAAAATGAACTTTATGGTGGAGGATCAAAACAAATAAGTATATTAGAGTTGAATCACTGAATCTCCGTCAAAATCGGCATCGCACGGATTACAAACATGCATGTGGCAGCCGGTCTGCGCGCCCTTGCCAGAGCTACCATCCACGGCGCCGTTTTAAAAAATCCTGATAAGTTGAATTTTTTTTTACGAGTTGCCAAATTTTTCAAGTACTCCCCGCAGGCCCACTGGCTGCCCGGCGTGTCCCTGCTGGTGGATTTCGCCTTTCCCACGGCGGCCGCCAACCTGGCCACCTGGGCAGAGGCGATGCTGCCGCTCTTCTGCGCGCTCGCGAGTCCCGAGTGGCGAGTCGCGACCGGCCGACAGGCTGTCGCCGCGGTCGTGCTGCCGTCCCTCGACCGGCAGGAAGTGCAGGCGCGCCCCCAGACCGACGGTGACGGTGACGTAACGGAAGTTGATGTTGCGTAACGGTAACATAACGGTAACGTAACGCTGACAGGAATGGTGCCGCTCAATGTAGCACGTGATTTTTGCGGCAGATCTCGTTAGGTTCAGCCTTGTTGCCGCTCGCGTGTTGATTTGCATCATCGTTGTTGTTCCGACGCGCCTCTGGCATTGGGACGAGAATCTCACGTTGCAATGAGCTCACACTCAAGAAACTCTTATCTCTGTTTTACCGTCCTGGCTTCCATGCGAGGTTTACATGACGCCTGCCCTCGCCAGCCGCTGTTGCCGCACGGGATGCTGGCATCAAGAGCATAGCCGGGAACAGTGCGCCTCAGCCCCCTCATCGGCAGCGCAAGCACCCATACTGCCCGAAGCCTGCAGAGGTCCAATCCTCTGCGGCACTCCAGCTCGCTGCTTTGCAGGCAGCCACGCATGGGCCCCGTCCACGGAATGCAGAGACCCACTGTTTGCTCCCTAAATCCTAAACCCTAAACTGCGGTCTCCGTTCCCAAAGAGTGCAGCATCAATGCCTGTGGTGTGAGCCGCAGCAAAGCGCCTAACAGCGCTGCTACCTGACGGCGCTGCTGCCTGCCCCCTCCTTGCAGCCGCTGGGTTGGGTGTGGGACATGTGGCGCGTGGTGCTGACCCCAACTGGCCAGGCTGCGCCGCCGCGCTTCTTGTTTAGGGACGACCTGGCGGCGGTGTCCAAGCGCCACTGGCTGTGCTTCGAAGCCCTGCTGTCCGCCCACGACAGGCGCGCCTGCTCCTCCTGATGATCAGGAAGAAAAGTGGCTTGGCAAAACTTGATTTTGTCGACGTCAAAACGAGCTTCGATCGGTGTATCATTTGAAGGAGATGGACTGTCAATCGATTCGTGATAATGACGGTGGTTCAATCCTCGGATCAGCATCCACCGTTTTCCTGCCCATGAGGTATCGCCCTGCTGCAATCAGGACAAATCTGTTGCCGCTCTGGCCAAAGCGGCAGGTGACAGTTGGCGCCCTGTGGTTCGGACAGACTGCTGCCTGTAGCAGCATGACAAAGCAGGGCCGAGCAAGGGGCTCTCACCCTGGCAGGGTTGCCTGACAGGCCGTCGACTGCGGCAGGTATTCGAGGCCGGGGCTGCAGCCCGGCTTTTGGAGCGGCGAGCTGGGCGCTGCGTTCCGAGCGGCTGCCTACCGGCAGGCTGGGCTCGCGCTGCCGCAGCGGCCGCCGCCGACAATCACGCTGCTGGATGGGCCGAGCGATGCCGCCGGGGTGAGCCGTGATTCGTATTCGAATTTCAAACATGTCACAGGCTGACTTTGACTTCATCGATGGAGCCACGCCTCTGCCTCGTACCCTTCCACCTGCCCACTGTGGTATTATTTATGAATACAAACATAATTATTGAGTAACGATATGGTGTTTGGGATCGGCTCAGGAAGCTCTGGCTGCTGCCAGCCAGCCCTGGGCATCGCACGCACGGACTCCAGGGTCGCAGACGGCCCAGGAGTCGAGCCTTCGAGCTCGTCCGCCAGCCTGTGTACATGACGTAATGTGAGCTGTGTATTATGTAATGCGAACAAGCGGATCTCCAAGCAGCCTGTACACATGGCGTAATGTGAGCTGTGCATTACATAATGCGAGCCGGATGGTGGCCAGCCTGTCCACATTACGTAATGTGAGCTGTGCATTACATAATGCGTGGTCCGGCAGGTGGCCAACCAGGAGGCGCTGCTGGACGCGCTGTGGGACGCAGGAGAGGCGTTCGGGTTGCGGGTGCGACCGTTCACAGCCACGCCAGGCACGCCCCCTCCCCTCCAGCCTGTCTGCCGGAGCAGGTACCAATACTGATGATGGTAATGACGAAATCGCAGCATCACTTCTTAAGAACGAAACAAGCTAGGTGACTAGGTAGTAAGCGACTCCGGAGGAGTCGCCAGGGACTGCGGCCAAGAAACAGCTGCAAACACCTGTTGTTCTTCCTCAAGCGAAGGCATGGAACATGTGAAGCGTTGAGAATGGCCGTACTGAAAAATGGCCTGCCAGCTGGCCGCAGAGAAGCCCTGTTCTGGCCCTAGTTCCTGGCCACCCTGAGCTGTCCGCGCTGCGCTGCAGAGACGCCGCTGGCCTCCTTCCTGGGAGCCATGGCCCGCACCGGCGTGCTGGTCGCGCGCCATGGGGCTCTGCTGACAAACGCCATCTTCCTGCCGCCGGGCGAGCTCCCTCGCGCCTGCCTGGCTTCCCCACAGCAACTCCAGGCCTTAGGATTGCTGTACGGGACTTGACAAGCCCCGCCGAGCTGCTCAGGCCCTGCAGCGAGTCAGATGCGTCTGAAACAAATGCCAGGCTGTCTGGCGCCTCCTGGTGACCTGCCGGTGGAGTGGAATGGCTCCGCCTTCTCGCGCAGTCAGCCCTGTCAGGCCAGGGCTGCCAGCTGCAGCGCCTCCTGGCACGCGAGCAGGATGGGAGAGCTGTAACTGCCGCGCGGCGCGTGACAGTTACGGCCGGCACGCAGGCGCGCTCGTGCTGGAGCTGCTGCCCTTTCACTGGGAGTGGCACGGCTTCAGCCGGCAGGCCAAGAATCTGACGGCGAGCCTGGGAGATGTGCACCACACCGCCTGGCGCGCCCGCAGCCCTCTGAACGTCGCATTCGCCTCTCCGGACGAGGCGCGCTTCAGCGAATGGGCCACGCAGGAGTGTATCACCGCGTGCGCCCCCATCGCCTCCTCCCGCGCCGCTCGAAACGCGGTTTTTCTGCATGTGCTTTTCTCTCACCACCCTCGAGACGCGGTGTTCTCGTGCCTCCTTCCGTGCTTTCTCCTCTCCTGGCCGATGCTGCCGAACAGCCCCGAGGCGCTGCTGTAGATGCAGCAGATGCGAGCATGTCAAATTTGCATGCTTGGCCATGTGAGCTATGATTCTTGCGGCTGTTTGCGCTGCAGCAGGTCAGACAGTCCCAGCGGTTGCCGCAGCTCCTCGAGGGCTGCGGGCCGGCGTCCGTTGGCAGGCCCCTTGGGGCAGTCTGGCGCCGGCAGCTGAGGCTGCAGTGGGCGGCTGCAGGGAGTGCGTGACAGTCCACGCGCAAGCGCCAGTCATCGCCGACTGCGCCGCCGTGAGGGAGCTGCTGCACCGCGTGCTGCCGGCTGTGCTGGCCGGAGACTCGGTGGCAGAGGCGGCGGTGCCGTGGCCGCCGGTGGATCCCGAGCTGGCGACCAGCCTCTTCCACTGGCAGCGCTGATACGGAGAGCGCAGATTGTGCTGCCGGGTCTCCGTGGCTGTCTGTCAGGGAGGGTTGAGCAGGACCTCGTCCCCGCGTTGATGTCCTGCAATTCATTCGTTCGATGTCCTGGAGACCTGCGTCTCTGCGGTGACAAGCGGAGAGCCGAGCGAGCGAGTGAGAGGCTTGCGATTCCAGGCAGCGACTCGGAGCGGGCGTTGCACTGGGTGCGCATCTAAAAGTCGCCGCACACTCGTGTTCAGCGCCGAGCTACGCGGGCCGAGTCGGGTGGCATGGAATCTCACGAGCAGATACACAGGTCCGTGCGCCCCTGGCTCTCTCTTTCTTGTAAATCTGCAAAGTTGGCACGCATGTGTCGACCTGCAAGGGGCGATTGCTGCCGTGTCTAAGTCTACGGCGCCTTTCCTACAGCCGCTAGATCACATGTATGCATAGGGGAATCTGTATTGTCCAAAGCTTGCTCACCACCTTCCAGCAACTCTGGATGTTTGGGTTGCTTGCGTGCAGCAGCCAACAAGGTGGCAAGGACGAGGACGAGGAGGACGAACTGGACCGGCTGACGCGCGAGTTCGAGGAGCAGGCGTCGCAGGACCTGAGATCGACGGCCCAGCGGCGGCAGCAGGAGACTGCGCCCAGGAAGAGCCAAAAGAGCATGAAGGAGGTCCGGGAGGAGGGGCTGCAGGCGCCGCTATCTGAGCAGAGCAAGTCAGACATTACGC
Organism: Trebouxiophyceae sp. KSI-1; assembly: GCA_003568905.1. Lineage (NCBI taxonomy): Eukaryota > Viridiplantae > Chlorophyta > Trebouxiophyceae > Trebouxiophyceae sp. KSI-1. Next base: position 17,822 of record BHFV01000568.1, read on the forward strand.
CCACACCACGCCCCTTGCAGCATCAACAAGCATGACCTCTGCAGACTCTGGGCGGCGCTGAGAGCGGCATTTTGCTGCAGGGGCTTCCAGCTGCTGGCAAAGATGGGCTACCAGAAGGGCAAGGGGCTGGGCAAGCACCAGCAGGGCGCCGCCGAGCCGATCAGCCTGACGCTGCACGAAAAAAAGGCGGGGCTGGGAGTCGCGGAGGAGCGCAAGCGCAGGCGGGAGCTGGCGGAGCAGGCGCAGGCGGCCAGGGGTGCGCTTCCAAGGCTCGGTCGATGCTGACACGCAGCCGGACGCCTCGGCCCAGTCACTGTCACTCTGCTGTCCCTGTGCTGTCCCTGACTGCTAGGACCGCTGGCTCTTCGAGTATCCTGTCCTGTTGCTGAATCTCGCCTGCAAAGAAGAGGCTGAGCCATGCATGCACTGCGAATGCCCCTGCAGAGCGGAAGCGGCAGCAGGTGACTGCAGTCATGCAGCAGGGCTTTGCCTCGCAGCAGGCAGCGCGGCTGGCTGAGCGGCGTTGGGAAGAGCAGCTGGTCAGCGCGAGGCAGGTGCGCCGGAATCTAGAATGCAGGCAGCCTGCACGCAGCCGGATTGCACTCATGCGTCCTGACTGCACTGTAGGCATTATTATTATTATCATTATTATTATTATTATTATTATTATTATTATTATTATTATTATTATTATTATTATTATTATTATTATTATTATTATTATTATTATTATTATTATTATTATTATTATTATTATTATTATTATGCATTTAACAGCGTTCCGCTGCGGATGCTCGAGCCCTGCTTCCCTAGGTGGCTCGGGCAGCTCGGCATTCCTGCCAAGTCTAAAACCGCACGTGTCATCTGCAGCCTTCCCGTCCAGGCTGGCTCTTTCGTGGGGGCACAGCAGAAGCTGACGCTCTTGATGTGGCGGAGCAGGCGATAGAGACGCTGGACCGTCGGAAAGGCTTTGAGCGGAGCTTCCTGTGGCCGCCCGAGCCGCCACAGCCGCAGGAGGCAGGTGAGGAAGCTGAGGCAGAGCCGCAGCCGGAGGAGCCGTCTTGGGAGGAACTGCCCATCAAGGACCGGCTGCTGAGCGCGCTGACCTACCTCCGGACGCACCACGGCTACTGCCTGCACTGCGGCTGCCAGGTGCGGCCAGTCTCTTTCACAAAGCGAGAAAACTGCATTTCACACAGTTTCATTTTCTAGCAAACGTTCATAATAAGAATGAAACGAACAGGTGAGCAAACAAATCTCGACTTCGAGTTTTTCAGCCTGCCGAGCGCTCCCTCGCCCTCCACAGGCCAACAGATGGGCGAGCATTGCCAGCATTGGCAAACGGCGCTGCGTTGCTACATGGAAAGCCCGTCTTGACCCAGGCCGAGAGCTCAAAAGACTGGCAGGCTGCCGCATCTCATACCAGAGGAGCGAATTGGTTTTCTTTTTTCGGTGCCCGACGGCGCATGCGGGGCAGGGCAGGCGACTGGGGTCCTCTTCGTCAATACAAGTGCTTCCTGCACTGCTGGCTCGCGCTGACACCTGGCGCTGCCACGCTGCAGTACGACACCCAGGAGGAGCTGCGGCAGAGCTGCCCGGGCCTGATGGACGAAGACCACTGATCTGTATGGCGAGCTGCTTTGCCGATTGAACGCTGCTAATGCCAGGCTGTCCTGTCTGTCTGAAGCTGCCCTGCTGTGACTCACGACAGGTCAGCCCTGCCAGCTGACGACCTGAGAATGCTTTGCTGGATCCATGTAACACAGGCAACGGCAGAACCGCTCGACTTGTCTCGTTACAGTTTGGCAGCATCTAGCACAGCAAGGAATTGCCACCCTCGAATGCGGCGCGCAGGCAGTCCCACCTGCAAGCGGTACGCCCACGTCAAATCGCACACAGAATAATTCACAGGTCGATGATGACAACCGGCTTGCAGATGCCTTGTTCAAGCACCCGGACGCGAAAAAGCTGCCCCTGGCACCGCATGCCGCAGGCGCAACGCCCCGCTGTCTGCATTCGTGGCTGGCATGCTCAGGGAGCCATGCCCCACTGCCGCCCCGTGGGCGCGCCTAAACCCGCCGCCGTCGGCACAAGCTATTTGGCAGAAGCCGTTTTGAGACTGACTGCCGGCTCACAGCTCCGGCAGCTGCGGGCGAGCGCGAGTGACAGAGGCGTGAGTACCAGCGGCGTGCGTCACTCAACATACGGCTCCTGCCGCAGCTGGCGCAGGTCGCCCAGCAGGAGCTTGACGAAGAAATCCGTCTCCTCCGGATTCGCGACCCACAGAATCGAGCAGCAGTCCCGCACTGCCGAGTCGTTGCCGGACTGCGTGAAGCGGTCGCCGACGTGCAGCACCTGCCGGTGGTGGCGGCGGGCGTTACTGTAGGGTTTCTAGGGTTTGAAAACCTTCACCGACGAGCCCGCAGAGCCTCAGGGCGCGTGTCGCGGCTCGCTGGGGCGGCGGCCGCCCGCGAAGGCCGCTTGACAGGAGGCGGATCCTCTTCAGCGGGACCGGCCATGGGGAATCTAAGTCCGCGAAGGTCGCTTTCTCCTTTTGTACTCCCATTTCCCTCCCTTGATCAGGAGTTGTGCCGACCAATGTCGCCTACACTCGCCCGCTCCGTACCCTCCTGGCTCTTCTACAAGGGGCTGCTCCCGCCTCGCGCGCCAGAGCCTGCAGCGTTACCCCCCCCCCCCCCCCC